>ML102959.1:14704-28717 GCA_003697995.1 Taxidea taxus jeffersonii
AATGTTTAGTGAAATGGAATACTCCTACATGTGAAAAACATACATCTATAATTATAAAGTTTTATAAGCTAATGGATGAGTTCAACAGCACATTAAATCTGGCCAAAGAGAAAATTATTTTTAACTGCAATGTAGATTTAAAGGATATATTTAGAATGAACATAGGAAGATAATGGAGAAGAGGAAATATTTGAAGAAATATTACCAGAGAATTTTCTAGAACTAACACCTTCAGGTTCAGGATGCCCAACAATTTTGAAACAAAATAATATAAATCCATGCTAAAGAAAAGATTTTCAAAAGTTTAGTGAATAAGACAAAATGTACCACCTTACCCCCCCGCACCCAAGGAAAGGACATTTTATTTTAAAGATTTTATTTATTTGACAGAGAGAGAGAGAGAGAGAGGAGCAGGGGGAATAGCAGGCAGGGGAGAAGCAGGCAAGGACCCTGGGATCATGACCTGAGCTGAAGGCAGCTGCCTAATCGACTGAACCACCTAGGTGCCTGGAAAAGGACATTTTAACTGCCACCTTCACAGCAATAGGCACAGAAGCCAGAAGACTATAAAACTATACTTTCAATGATATTGGAGAAGATAATAGTTGGTTTAGAATTCTCTATCCACCCCCCCAAATCCTAAAACTATTTTTCATAATGAAGGCACAATAGAATTTTTCAGTATGAAAACATAATTTATCACCATTAGAGTCTCACTAAAGTAATTCTAGATGATGTATTTCAGACGGAAGGGAAACTATTCCTGAGAAATTTTATGAAGCAAGGAGGAATAATTAGCAAAAAAACAAGTCTTTTTTTTTTTTAAAGACATAATACCTTGTAAAAAAGAGGGGGGTGATAATTGGATTTATAAGTGTTTAATGTCCTTTTGTTGTCTGAAGATGTGCAGAGATACTGGTAAACTTGAGTTTGGGAAGTTCTCCTTTTTTGGTTTCTGGTGAAACCAACAGAAGGAGAGAGGCAGAAGATATAATTTCTAAGCTAGTGGAAACAAAATGAAAAAAATTAATCTAATGAAAGGAAAGATGAAATAACCTAGGAAAGGTAGCCTACATTAAAACATGCAAAAGAGTAGAAGTAAATCGAAATAGAATAGAAGTGGACATAATAGATGAGGGCGGATAAATGTTGATTAAGTGTTTCAGTCAAAGATTGTAGGACATGAGCAACATTTTTTAGGAAAGAAAAACCTCTAGCTGAGTGGTTTCTATGGTATGATTGCCTGGACTAGCAGCATTAGCATCACCTGGGAAATTATCGAAGAAACAGATTCTTTTTTTAAAAAATGATTTTATTTATGTATTTGACAGACAGAGGTCACAAGTAGGCAGAGAGGCAGGCAGAGAGAGAGGGAGAAGCAGGCTCCCTGCTGAGCAGAGAGCCCGATGTGGGGCTCCATCCCAGGACCCTGGGATCATGACCTGAGCCGAAGGCAGAGGCTTAACCCACTGAGCCACCCAGGTGCCCCAAGAAACATAGATTCTTAAACCCACTCTGGAACTACCAAATCAGAATGTCCCATGATGGGTCCCAAAGACCTGTGCTTTAACAAGCCTTCCAGATGATGCACGCTAAGGTTCGAGAACTACTGCTCTAGCTTTATTTGTGCAAAAGACCTGTGTAAAGCATGAATGGAAGTATATGAAAGGAAGGTAGTAAATATACCAGTTGTTCCAATTGTATTCTGTGGAGAGGTTGCAAAAGAGCATTCTAATATATTTATCAGAAATGCAGATTGCAGGGCTCTACCCCACAACCAGAATTGTCCTTTTAATGTTTAATATGTAGCTCAAGGTGCTAGAGCCACTATTATACTCAAGTGAAGGAGAAAATATTTTAATTCCTAGGGTGAATAAGGGTCTGGGGGTAGATGAGAAAAAGAAGAGAAGAGTCAGGAATATAGTATGGAGCAGAGTGACTACATAAAGGGGAAAGTGGACATTTATAGGTAGTACAGAATGTGAAAGAGTTTAATGAAAGGTGATACCTAATATTCCATGTGAGTTTTTCTTGGCTATAAGAAAACCCCGAAATTTATCATTCTAAATCCTGAACGAAATTAGCTACACACAGATGTGCATTCTGGGTGCTTTTGTTATGTTTGTTTCTTGAATGTTGATGAGAGTGAATTTCACGTGTTAGGCACACACATGCTTGTGTATGCACGTGTGTATATATATGAATGTGGTGGGGAGGGGGTAGTGGTGGGGGGAAGTATGTAGGTTAACAGGTGCTAAATATGTGGGATGATCTCTTTTTTAGTTTTCATTTTCTTGATTATTTTATTTTCATTTTTTAAATTAATGTATAAGGTATTATTTGCTTCCGGGGTACAGACTGAATCATCAGTCTTACACATTTCACAGCACTCACCATAACCCAATGTCCATCACCCAGTCATCCCATCCCTCCAACCCCCTAGGATGATGATTTCAATGTCCTTTGGCAGACAAGAGCTCAGAGGGAGGCTATTAAGAATGCAAGCATCCCTCAGATGTCTTCAGGGAAGACTTTGATAGTCCATTGAAGATAGACTGGAAACATGAGCAAACTTTGCTAGCTCTGAAGAGTTAGGGACACCCCAGATGACCTATGACTCCACAGTTCATGTACCAACACTTGGAACACAAAACAGGTGTTCAGTTCATGCTTGTTGACTGTGACTGCCTTTACCAAGTCTTGATCTTCATTTCTGAAAAGGAAATGAGATTTTAGATCTAAGGGTGTGAATTATCTGGCAGCAGTGAGAATGTTGTTTACTTGCTATGGATAACCAAGTTTGAGAACCTGGTCATGCCCCTAGAATGAATACTTTCTCTCCTCTTACCAAGTGTTTCTTACAACTATCTCAGAACCAACTCAGTCTTTACTGTTATCTATCTTTAGGTTATTCAAGGATTCAAGCATAAAGCAAGACTTATACTTTGTCCTAAATCTGTCAGTGTCAACTGTTAAGCAATACAAAGTACCAGATAAACAACTTAGAGTAATAACTTGGATTTAAGATGCTGTTGGAAAAAGTTATGATGTAGTCAGGACATAGTCAGCCTATTCACTGAGTAACCCCCCACAATGTGGAAAGAAAATGAAGTCTGGTTTTTTTCTTTTTCCTTCCTGGGATCTGTCTTGCAAACTGGAATATGTAAGAAAGATAGAATTTGAATATCATATTTCAGATTTCCTACTTGAAGGATTTCAAACCCTTGGCAAAAGCTATATAGTAAGTGGTTTCATAGGGGAGGGAAAATACAAATTATAGAAGTACCAGCTGTGGTTTAATATTTAGGGTGAACTTATATGCAATGTTGACCTTTAGGGTAAAGCATATTTTACTGAGAATCCATCCAGACCCAGAAGTTCTTTTCTATAGCCCTAAATTTGAATAAATAATTATCAGGAAAATTCAGGAGAAATGGACAGATGTGACTTGGTGCTTATTATAGTTCAGTTAGATGTTATCTGAGGTCTTCCAGATCTTAAAAATGTAGGGAAAAAAAGTGCAACCCACAATTTCATATTCTCAGCCGTTCCCTATCTTGTGAAATCTCAAAGTTTATCCCATGATTTCTATGAGTACTAAAAAGATTACTTCAGTTTCTGAGCTTCTGTTTTCATCTTCATTTATACTTCATTCCATGTTGACTGGAAAATATAGTCTCTTGATTTCCACAAGATACTATAATCAAAAAGAAAACCATACAAAAATCTCACCCAAAGCATGTAAGTAGTTTTCCTCATGATGTGGGATCCTTGGAGAGGTTGTACTTCACACTGTGCATCATGAAAATGGCTATTCTCTCTTCCTGTCTCACTGCAAACACCACATGCTTCTTGGGATTACCTCTTGGAGAGCCTACTCACCCCCAGATTCTGACGATGGTTCTGCTTTTTGGAGAAATCCAGTTTAAAACAATATCCTGGCTCAGAATTAGGTATTATAGGTCAAGTAGTTGCAAGACAATGAGGCAATTTATGTGAAAGACACAAACTGTGTCTGGCACTTAGTAAGCCCTCAGTGAAATATTTGGAATTCATAGAATCCTAAACTGACTCACTTCCTTCACTTACCCTTCTGTGAACTCACATTCGTGATTCAAATTTGGAGAAGAGAATGTGACTGGATTAGAGTATGTCACTTGTCCTGTTGCCATGGTTATGACCCATGACTGATACCCCTGTGAGGACGACATGGGGTAGGAATAGACTAAGTGTCATCAGGAAGGGTCAGTTGGTGACAAATGACCTCCCCACTGGAGTTCTTTTTTTTTTTTTTTTAAGATTTTATTTATTTATTTGACAGAGATCACAGGTAGGCAGAGAGGCGGGCAAAGAGGGAGAGGGAGAAGCAGGCTCCCCACTGAGCAGAGAGCCTGATGTGAGGCTGGATCCCAGGACCCTGGGATCATGACCTGAGCTGAAGGCAGAGGATTTAACCCACTGAGCCACCCAGGCACACCCCCACTGGAGTTCTTACCTCTGTTCTATGTTTGAGGGAATGAAGGCTCAGAAAGATTCTGGACCTTGCCAGAGTAACACAGTCAGCAATGTAGAACAGACCTTGCATTCAACTCCTTTGATTCTAGATCCAGTATTCATTTTTCTACAGTGTTAGTGCCAAATCATAATAGTACTTTTTTTTCACCAACTACACATGTGATCCTGAAAATGTATTTAATGTACCTATCCCTGAATTACCAGAATTGGTAAAATTGTTTATTTGTGCTATTTTGCTTCAAATGAGTTGGAGAGAAATTAAACTATTGATTTTTCCAAATCTTTTGCAAGTTATTGGTAAAAAAAAAAATAGTAATAGGTTTTCCAAGTGGACTTTAAAATCTTGACAAACATTACAGTGATATCACTGAAGAATTACTTTGAGCATGGAGAATAGATATTAAAAGGTTACTAAAATCTATGTCAAGATTGACTGGACTAGAATCAAGAAGGAAAAAAGCTGAATTGTAGGGATAAAGAAAGCTAATACAGCCTTATAATGAGATGTGTTTAAAATTCAGCTGGAAGGGGACGTCTGGGTGGCTCAGTTGGTTAAGCGGCTGCCTTCGGCTCAGGTCATGATCCCAGCGTCGTGGGATCGAGTCCCACATCGGGCTCCTTGCTCGGCAGGGAGCCTGCTTCTCCCTTTGCCTCTGCCTGCCTCTCTGCCTGTGCTCGCTCTCTCTCTCTCTCTCTCTAACAAATAAATTTTTAAAAAATCTTAAAAAAAAATTTAAAAAAAAATAAAATTCAGCTGGAGGGAGAAAAATCTGGCATGTAGTGACCATAGTCCACTTTTAAAATTATTTTTGTATGGGAAATTGTGGTCTACTTAAGACAAATAGTTCCAATGAACAATGGGAATTAGACCAGTAGGTCCAGTCATAACCCTAAGGCATAGTATGGCCATTATGTACTGTAGAAAAAGACTTTGGGATCTCTACAAATCACACCACATATCCCCATTCTTGACTGAACCACCAGCTGAGGGGTTATCTTAGAGTTCAAAGGATAGCATTGGTGATATGTAAAAGGACTTTAGCCTATTCAGGGAACAAGCACTATATATAAATCTAAACATAGCCCCTGAGACATAATCCAACTTTCAGCACATAAAAACTTTGTGGATTCCAAGAACAAATGTCACCAGCTGAGGTGAAATTATGGATTTCTATAGCTTGGTTTAGTGTAGGAAAGTTTTAAAAATAAACTATGGGGTTATGACCCCATTTCACAACCTACCCACAATAAATTCACCTTATAAATTCCCCAAACAACTATTACTAAGCCCCTCAGACAGATAAAGTGACCTTCCTTTGTAATCAGATACTATTATTTTTAGGACCTATTATACAGAACAATTTTCTGTTTTTTTGCAATAGAGAAAATTATTTTGACCTTTGTACCTTTGTTTGTTTAAAAAAAAAAAACTACTTCTAGCTATAAACCAGACTGGGTGAACTTCTTGTTCTTATTTTGTGCTGCTTTGGCAACAAATACTATTTTGATCCATGTTGAATCTAGGCAGTCACAATTTTTTAAAAATTAACATATAATGTATTATTTGCCCCAGGGGTACAGGACTGTGAATCATCAGGCTTACACATTTCACAGCACTCACCATAGCCCAATGTCCATAACCCAACCACCCTATCCCTACCCACCCCTCCCCAGCAACTCTCAGTTTGTTTTGTGAGATTAAGAGTCTCTTATGGTTTGTCTCCCTCCTGATTCTTGTTTCATTTTTTCCTTCCCTACCCCCCCACAGCTCCTCGTCCTGCCTCTCAAATTCCTCATATCAGAGAGATCATATGATAATTGTCTTTCTCTGATTGACTTACTTTGCTCAGCGTAATACCCTCTAGTTTCATCCATGTCATTGCAAATGGCAAGATTTCGTTTCTTTTGATGGCTGCATAGTATTCCATTGTATATATATATATATGTGTGTGTATATATATATATACACACACATAGTATATATATATATATACTATGTATGTATATACATACATAGTATGTATAGTATGTATATACATACATATATATACCACATCTTCTTTATCCATTTATCTGATGGACGTCTAGGTTCTTTCCATAGTTTGGCTATTGTGGACATTGTTGCTATAAACACTGGGGTGCAGTTGCCCCTTTGGATCACAGCATTTGTATCTTTAGGTTAAATACCCAGTAGTGTGATTGCTGGGTCGTAGGGTAGCTCTATTTTCAACTTTTTGAGGAACCTCCATGCTGTTTTCCAGAGTGGCTGCACCAGCTTGCATTCCCACCAACAGTGTAGGAGGGTTCCCCTTTCTCCGAATCCTCACCAACATCTATCATTTCCCAACTTGTTAATTTTAGCCATTTTGACTGGTGTGAGGTGGTATCTCACTGTGATTTTGATTTGTATTTCACTGATGCCGAGTGATGTTGAGGATTTTTTCATGTGTCTCTTGCCCATCTGGATGTCTTCTTCACAGAAATGTCTGTTCTTGTCTTCTGGGCAGTCACGATTTTTGTGTATTCAGTTAGGTATCACATGATGTATGCATTTCTGATGCAAAGGATAGCTAAATACCTCTGCATTCCTTTTGAGATGA
The DNA here is from genome assembly GCA_003697995.1 of Taxidea taxus jeffersonii. Classification (NCBI taxonomy): domain Eukaryota; kingdom Metazoa; phylum Chordata; class Mammalia; order Carnivora; family Mustelidae; genus Taxidea; species Taxidea taxus. The sequence continues at coordinate 21,820 of ML102959.1, forward strand.
GGCAGAAAACTACAGGAACAGTTCAGTAATACCCAAATTGACTCAGTTACTGCAGTCATGGAGAGCTTTATGTTTAGATTTGTGGCTAAACAGAAGTCAATCAGGAACACCATTTCCCCCCCCCAAACATTTTTTTAATTAAAAACTCAAATCTATTAAGTACGCTGTGATGAAACACTACATCCCTTCCTTTTTACATAGCTCAGGATTGTTGGATAATAGCATATAGGTTTGAGTTTAATTTATACTTACCTACAATTGTGCCTTAGAAGATTTTGAAAAATTTTAGTACACAGCTCACACTTACATAGTGCTTTCTATGTTCTTGTTACTTTTTAAAAATTTTTATTTAATAATTTTTTTAATTTTTTAATTAACATATAATCTATTCTTAGTCCCAGGGGTACAGGTCTGTGAATTGCCAGGTTTATACACTTCACAGCACTCACCATAGCACATACCTTCCCCAAGTTCCTGTTACTTTTCTTTGTTCTGTATGGGTATCTAAATGATTATATGTGCGTGTGTGTGTGTGTGTGTGTGTGTGTGTTGCATATGTATAAATACACTTAAGCTTACAACACCTGGGGAAGCCAGGTACTGTTAGTAACATCCCCAGTTTACAGATAAGGAAATAAGTACTGAGAAGCTGAGTAACTTGCCTAAGACCACACTATGGAAGAATCAGGGTAGGAATCTGAGCATTTTGGCCCCAGAGCCTATGCTCTTAACCACCATACTGTATTGCCCTGAAGTCAAGTTAGTCCATTCTTGACGATAAGTGAGGTGCTGTGGCTTATTGGTATGGGACAGGAATGGGCATAGATTAAATCCCCTTTTCTTCTGTAATCAGCTTCGTGACCTTGGGAAAGTCACTTTGGGCCTGGGATTATATTTTTTACATTGAATTAAAAGGAATAATCTAGGCTTGAGCATCTGTTATGGTCACCATTGGCCTCATTTGGCTAATAAGCACCTGAAACAATTGACTTTGAGCTAAGAAGACACCAACGGGTTTCAGGCCTTAGTGTGAAAAAAAGAATTTAATATGTCTAGTGTTTTTTATATTGGTTGTATGTTGAGATGATCTTGTGGGTATATAGAATAAAACAAATTTATTAAAATTAATTTCACCTGTTTTTACTTTTTTTGGTGTGACTACTAGAAATATTAAAATTCCATCTGTGATTTAACTTCGTGATCCACATGTATTTCTGTTGGACTGTGGGAGGTTATACCAAAAGTTGTTTGTCTACATGCCCACTGATATTACCAAGTGAAATTCCGTTGTAGGCATAGGCAGGGAGATACAATTTCAGAAACATCTTTTATATCAAGATTTTCTTACTTGCTCAAGAAAATTTTAGAATGCAATTGCCAGAATACTGACATAAAAATAACCCAGGTCCACTCCAAGTCGTTTAAATTTACTTATAAATGCTGCTGTTTGTTATTAAGAACAAATTATTTGATCACACTTCAAACTGAGGTGTGATTCTGGTGTCAAGATGTCACAAGTATCCTAGATATTTCAGTAATCCTTCCAGTTCTCAAATTCTGCAGTTCCATTCTTATAGAAACCTAGCCATGGACTGTCTATAAGATGAAAATGGAGAAATAAAGATGCAAAGATAGAACGCACAACATGTTTATAAGTTGGAGAATGTCAGGAGTACTGTCATTTTTCTCCTTCTCAAAGAGCTGATGATCTCGGGAGGCTGCCAGCAGTGGATTCCCTGAAGGAAAGAAAATTCAAGGTGCTGGGATTCAATGGCCCAGCCTGGCTAGAGCACAGATTTAGTATTCTAGTTCTGTCTCTGTTTGATCAGTTTCCCAAACAGCTCTGTTTCCACCTGCACCAAGGTGTGGCAAGAGCAGCTATCCTCCCTGTTTCCACTGTCAGTGCTTGTTAGAGGTGAGCTACCTCGTGCAGCTGTCCCGGCAAGCCCTGGGGATGATCTGATAGTTTGGATTTGCCCCTGCATCGTACAGGCTGGGTGATAAGATCAGTTTCAGGTTAGAATTTACATTTTTGATAATTTATTACCATAAAGATGTTGTGGGGTGATTCATGGAATGTAGAAGATGTCAGCAGTCAGAAGTAGGACACTAATAAAAAGGAAATTATTAAATTTTCTTTAAAAAAGATTGTGAATTATTAAATCCATTTGGTTTGCTACAAATGTATCTCAGGTAAAAGATTTATTGACTAAGTGGAAGTCGAAGTCAAAGAGAATAAAAATCATTTGAAAAATTTCTTCCTTCCCTTATACTTTCCCTCTCATCTTTCAGATCACAATACAAAGCCATAGTATTATATCCATAATACAATATATATCCATAATACATATCCATAGTATCCATAATACATAGCCCTAATACAAAGCCATAGTAAGGCTATTGGATCATCCAAGCTTTCTTCACTCAAGGGATTAATACTCTAATATAGTGGTTCTCAAAGTGTGGTCCCTGGACTAACATCATGAACATCACCTGGGAACTTAGAAATGCACATTCTTGGATCTCAACCCAGACTTAGTGAAACAAACTCTGGAGGTGAAGCTCAGCAGTTGATGTTTTAACAAGCCCTCCAGGGGATTCTCACCCAAGTTAGAGAACCTGTGCTGTGTAGACACAGCTGGTACCAGGCTTGATTCCCTTGACAACTGGTGCAGTCAGTTGTGAGTATCTGTGAGCAGCTAATAGCCCACAGCTCATTTTTGCAACCTCTAACAACTGTTCTTGGTTGAACTACCTTGTCCAGACATGGAGACCCTCACAGGTATGCCACAGCCCCCACTCTGGAGCCTGCCCAACATCTGCCTTATATGGGCATATAAAACCCCAGCCTCTTCCTTCAAGGCAGGACAACTCTATCATGTGGTATGCGCCAGAGTTCTCCTGTGTGAGATCATGCCATAGATCTTACTATATCCTTGCTCATCTCTTTGCTATTCCTGGTCTTGCTGCCCCACTTCCTTACCAGCGTTCTCCCTCAATATAGCCCATGCACCCGAATTCTTGTCTGAGACTCTGCTTCCACGGCATCTGCTCACATTCAATCACAGGTCAGAAGACTGTGGTCTACAGTCCAGTCACCAGTTTGTGCAAATAAAGTTTTAGTGGGAAATATCTATGCCTGTCCATTTACCCATTGCCTGTGGTTGCTTTTGCACTACAATAGCAGAACTAAATAGTTGTGGCGGAGACAGTGTATAGTCCACAAAACCTACAATATTCACTATCTAGCTCTTTAAGGGAAAGTTTGCTGATGTCTACCTAAGACATGAGCCAAGGTCAGATGGACGAAAGCTAAAAGGGAACAAAAGACCTTTGTGTGTTAGGCATGTGTTATAAACAGAGATGTGCTGGAGCCTGTTGTGGAATTGTGTTTCTTTCCAGCTCTACTTGTGACATCATGTTGGTAGCTTGAAATCAACCATGATACAAATATTTCCACCATGGGAATTGGCAAATTCTGTAAATCAGATATATATATTTCCCCCCCTGGAGTTGCAGGTGTTAAGTATTTACCAGCACATCACTTGTTAGAAGCTAGATGCCTTATGCCCTTTAGAATAGTACGAAAAATCAAGACTTTAATGGAAAATAAGAACAAAAAAAAGAATTAAGATCTCTAAAGTGTATGTGAAAGCACTTTTGAAAGAGTCACTTTAATTTTATTATTATTATTATTTTTACAGAAAATCTTGTGGGCACACATGATCTTTGGGGTCTGCCTCCATGCTGTTTTTGTTTTCTGTACTAGTCTGTGCTATTTACTAACTTTCCTCTGAGATGGGGCACTCCTCAACTTTCTTAATTGGATTGCTTCATTGTTGTCTTATGGTCAATCACAGCTTTCCTAACAGATTCTCTGGGGCATAACTTTGGTCTCAGCACTTCAAGAATTTATACAAGTCTAAAATCTTGTTACCCCTAGTTACTCCTATTCTCAAAAGCCTCTTACAGTCTAATAGAAGTGGCTGAAGGGCTCTGGCTGGTTAGCACCTTGGACTTGAGGGTGTTTTCTATTTTTCTAAAATAGAGGAGAGATAGGAGAAGAGTGAGGTTCACAACTGTTTCTTTTGGGGGAATATGGTATCTGGCCTACAAGATGACCCCTAGTAGTCCCTATTTTCTATTATTTATGCTCTGTGTAGTTCCTTCTTGCATGAATCAAGATGACCAGTGTAATGAGTGAGGTATTGCCAAAATGGCAATGCATGACTTCCGAGGATACATCATAAGAGATATCATAGCTTCTCCCTTGGATTATTCATTCATTAGGGAATCCAGCTACCATGTTGTGAGGACACAGGCAGGCCATCAGAGAGAAACTGAGACCTCTCACCAGTGGCCAACACCCTAGAAGTGGATCAGTCCCAGTCAAGCCTTCACTTGACCATATCCTAACCCAGCTAAGTTGTTCATGAATTCCTGATCCATAGTAACCATGTGAGATAATAAATACTCTTGTGTCAAGCTGCCAAGTTTTAGGGTTATTTGTAATGTGGCAATAAGTAATACATGAAAGGTTTATCCCCTTCAGGGTGGTTCATGAGCCATCAGAATTTGAAATTATCATCTAAATTTGAAAACTAGTACATCCCAACAGTCTTTGCAGGACAGATAATTTCTACTCTTGTATGCTTGCATAACTCAAAGCATTTTTGACTCACTAGCCAAGGAAAGTTATATAAACCTGTGAATTCTCTGATATGTGTTACTGTTTCACTGCGAAAGAGAGCTCAGTGGTGTGGCAACCTACCACTCCAGGTCAGAGAGAGCAGTTTTGCTTAGTGATTCTGGCGTGTGTTGATTTTATTTATTTATGATATGGCCTTTTTGTAGCTGAATCATCTGGAAATGGTTTTCCTATCACTGGAGTCATGACAGACATTTATGACCACTAAAATGCCCCATGAGCTGGCAGTGCTATTGCAAGCCCTTTGCCGCCAAGGCTGCCTCTTCAAATCTGGCCTTGATAATAAATTGTATTGTTTTTCTGAGAAGACAACGGGTGTATTTAAAACCCAGTGTGTCTCGGCTTTCACCTGAATTATTGAGCACACAATTTATTTTTCTACCTTTGCTGAGTTGCCACTGAAGTTACAACTAATTTTTTTCCCCCTCTGGTTATTATGTTTGTACATTTTTCTCATCCTAATTTGACTCTCACCCTTAACTGGAAGTTTAACTATGCATCTTCTTCTTTTTTTTTTTTCCCTTCAAAAACTAAAAGAGAATGGGCGCCTCCGCTCAGGTCATGATCGCAGGGTCCCGGGATTGAGCCCCATGTCAGGCTTTCTGCTCAGTGGGGAGTCTGCTTCTGTCTGGCACTCTGCCTCCTTGTGTGTGCACTCTCTTTCCCCCTTTCTCTATGTGTCAAATAAATGAAATCTTAAAAAACCTAAAAGAGAAAGGCACTGAAGTTCTTTGAAGCAGTGTCTAATGCATAAAAATTATTAATCATTTTTGATTTCCTGTTCTGTTTGGAAAGGTTATCAGTTTTTCTTCGTAGGTGTCAGGTTTTATCCATGGTGTAGAGTCATCTGGTCTAGGATGCAATTTTCATGTATGATTGTAGTCATGAAAACATCTCTCATCACATGGATGAAAAAAAAATCTTACAGCAACACCATCAATTTCACATTTGTTCTGAAATTTTATTGCACTAACAGTTTCTGTTTCCTGGACAGAGGTTCTATCTGGCAAAAGTTGGCAGGAAAATCTCTCTTTGCCATCTCCTTTTTTATGCTCATATCAAATCTTCTCTTCTCTTCTCTTCTTCCCTCCCCTCCTCTCTCTCCCCTCTCCTTCTTTTCTTCCCCTCTCCTTCCTTCCTTCCTTCCCCTCTCCTTCTTTCCTTCCTTCCTTCCTTCCTACCATCCTTCCTTCCTTTCTCAGGGTCCCTTCTTCCATATTGCCCTGTATCAGGCCTCATCTGAGCCTCTGCTCAAAGCATGCTCCATGCTTTTTAATCAAATTCCTCCTGCCTTAGGACTGTGGTTTGCAAATGCTTTTTATAATGAGATCCTGACAAAATCTTAGGTGGTCCTTCAATAGACAGATAAAAGCAGTGTTGTCTGTCTTACTTATTTGCAACTTCTAATTCATTAGATTTACTTATTAATTGCAACCAGAACATTATTAGGGATGTTGGCTGAACACTGATACAAATCAGGGCTTGCTAGTGGCGTTTGGAGTCTTACACCAACCTTATCATGTAGTGTCTCTCATTTTCTAAATTTTTTTTGCTTATAGAGTTAAAAAAAGATCCTGACTCAAATAGGTTGTGGCAAATGGCAACAAATTTGTTAACAATCCATCTTGAAATACCAAAATGCACTTCAAGCAAACATCCACAAATCTGAAAATGGCATAAAATAACCTTTTGTTTCAAAATAGAATTATCTTAAATATCTAATATATTTGTTTTAAATATAAAACATTCATTTTAACATTCATTTTGCAGCAATGGAAAATGCCTTTCAGATAATAACCTAAGATATTCAGCAATCTCACTTAAAAAAATTCATAGCTCCTCTCTTCAGCAGTGCACTTGAAATTTCAGAAGTGTTTTTTTCTGACATCCTATGAAATGTTCCCTATACCAGATGATTTTCTTTAATGCCAGATAGAGCTCGTTCAGTTTAGGGAAAAAAAAAAAATCCAGCAAAGCCTGCAAGGTTGGGTGGTCATGTTAACTGGAGGTGCAGTTAGTTAATGGTTAATGGAATCTCTTTATACTTAGGTATCGTTGACCCCATCCAACTGATCTGTTAATGTGGAGTCAAGTGCAGTGGCTGACTTCAAAGGAACTGCCCTCATTGTGCTCTTAAGTGTCCTACCACCTGGGCAGCCAGTCTCCATATCTTCCTTAGTCCCACCCTTT
>RCUC01135278.1:0-60673 GCA_003697995.1 Taxidea taxus jeffersonii
GTGTGTGTGTGTGTGTGTGTGTGTGTGTGTGTGTATGAAGTATATAATGTGATCTAACCATAGAGATTGCTTCCATAAAAAATATTTTACTGGAGAAAGAGGAACTCCAACATAATTTGACTTCCTAATATTTAAACTGGGTGCCAAGAAAGTTCGTAAAGACCAAAAAAAAAAAGTTTTTTTCCTCTTTTTGTATTGTGCTCTGTAACTCAAATACTTTACATACAGAATGATGTTCCTTTTTATAACTAATATAGTAATATAAAACCCAGTGTGGTTAAACCATAATAACTTGGAATGATAACATAATTGAAGTTATATGCAAAAAAAGTTTAGCTAACAAAGAATAATTTTCAACACCAGAACAGCTAGCTGCTCTTGGAATAGTCAAGGGAGGAAAGAGAATCCAATTATTACATTCCCAACATAGTATTTAATGGAGAATCAAAACTTTATAGGCTTATATTTTATAATTGTCTCATGCAAAAAAAAAATCATGAAAACTATACTTGTGAGAAAATTCACCAAAGTTGTGGGATAGATATGGATTTTATATTTTCTTTTGGCAATGATTAAAATTAGAAGGAAGATTTTGTGTGAATATTTCTTTGGATCCTTACAGATGTAATTTCAAATCCTGTCTTCCACTTATTAGTAGTATGATTAGACTATCGTCCTCTGTTTTGTCATCTGTATTCTCAAACTTTTATCCCCCTCTGCTAATGTAATGCCTGCCATACATTAAGCACCACTGGTGAGTCATATTATAAATAAAACTACTTGTGGGGCATCTGGGTGGCTCAGTCAGTTAAGCTCCTGCCTTTGGTTCAGGTCATGATCCCAGGGTCCTAAGGTTGGAGCCCCATGGCTGGCTCCCTGCTCAATGGGAGCCTGCTTCTCCCTCTCCTTCCTGCTTGTGCTCTCTCTTGTTATCTCTGTCACTATGTGTCTCTTTCTCAAAGAAAGAAGTAAAATCTTTAGAAAATAAAATAAAAAATAAAACTACTTGAATGGATTATCATTAAGATAAATGAAGTTTGATATATTTAGCAGATACTAAAATTATTTTTTATTTTTATTTTTTCAAATTTATTTATTTATTTTAGCAGGGAAAGAGAGTGGAGGCATGGGGAAGTAGAGGGAGAGGGAGACAGTCTTAAGCAGACTACATGCTGAGCTGGGAGCCTGAGGTAGGGCTTGATCTCAAGACCCTGGGAGCACAACCTGAGCCAAAACCAAGAATCTGAAGTTCAACTGATTGCACCATCCAGGTGCCCCAATAAAAAATATTTTTATTCCCAGTCACAGTATGTGTTCTTTGTGCTATATCTTGGTATATGTTGGAAGAACTATGGAAAGACGGAGACTTTGGAATTGGACAGACTGGGATTTATAAATCACAAATGGGCTACTTGGCAACTTAGTGACTATGGACACATAATTTAACTTCTCACAGGTTCAGTTTTTTTTTTTTTTCTCTCTAAAATAAAAAATAGGAACAACCACCCTTCAATGTTGGGAATCAAATTAGTTTATGGATATATGTGGTTCTTTGATTTTAGTTCTTTCATCTCTAAAATGGGAATGCCAGTCTTTATGATCTTAAAATGTTATGAAGCATATATAATCCATTTGAAAGTATGTTTTTTAAAAGTTTGCTAAGTATTGGATGCCTGGGTAGCTCAGTCAATTGAGCGACGGATTCAATTTCGACTCAGGTCATGATCTCAGGGTTGTGAGACTGAGCCCTGCATTGGGTTCCACACTGGGTATGGAGCCTGATTGAGGATTCTCTTTCTCTTCCTTTCAAAAAAAAGAAAAGAAAAAAAAAATCCTAATCCTGACTCAACCCACTGGACTAATCCAGGACTTTTTATCCCAGTAATTCTTGAATAAACTTTTTAAAATATCAAAATAATTAAAATAAAATCTGCTAAGTATTATAAAGATGTTTATTTTATCATTAAAATTTTACTAAAATCATTAAATATGATATAATAAATATCATTAAAATCCTTAAAACTAAAACACAATTTAAACAGTTTATTTCTGATGAATAATAATTTCTACTATAACTTAAATCATGAAGTTGTTGAATATTACAAATGACTCAATATTTAAAACTTATTTGTTTTATATTTATATTTAAATACATATTTATTTTTACATAAGTATATAAATAATATACATATAAATAAACACGTAAAATATGTTTTATATTTAATATTTATATAATATATTTAATATTTATATAATATATTTAATATTTAATATGTAATATATTTAATATTAAATACATAAGAAACCAAATGTATCTATCTGCTAATGATTAATATTACAATTTTATTTTTATTTAAAAAATGTTTTGTGAGAAGTTTCCTTTAATCATCCCTACTCTATGTTAAATATGTGATTTAATTGGCAAAATTCCATTTTACATTACTTTTTAGGGTCTCACCACTTTTTGAAATCATAATAGTATAAGATGTTTTCCTGTAATTAAGTGAACAAATTAGAGATATTCCTGTAATTAAATGAACAAATTAGAGATGATTTATTCCTGTGCATGAAGCCCACAGGTAATTTCTGAATTGCAAGGTCCTTGCCCTGATGAAACTGATGAAGTAAGAGAAAAGATAGAGGAGACTAACATTGTCAGTAAAGTATCCATAGAGGAATTAGTATTCGAGTGAGACATTAATGGTAAAGAGGATGGGAAAGGGTCAGGTAGAGGATTGTGTAAAGAAGGAGATCTGGGAATGGCCTGGCATGTTCAGAGACTTGGGCCTTATGAGTTGTAGTCAGGGAATGGTGATGAGAAGAAATAGGAAATAAGTCGCTTGTGGGAGTCATTGTTTTCCAGACATAGGAGGCAGTGAATAGACATTTAGTGTTTTTAGCAGAAGAGTTACCAACTAAAAGTGAAGTTCTGGGGGAGTAACTGGTCAGTGGCTTCTAGAGCTGAATAGAGTGGAGAGAGAGAGACAGAAAAATTTCTGAGAGGAATATAAATAACTTGATATTTATGATTTGAGTATGAAGACAGTCATGGATAAAAGGTTAAGAAGTGAATTACTACAAAAAATTAAAAAATTAAAAACTATACTTGTGAGTTGGTCCAAATGGAGTAAGGTAAGTCAGAAAGGGAAGGAAGTTTAGATTTTCTTTTTTGGGGGTTTGGAGGGGGTAGGGGGCATTGTGGATGGTATGGTCTTCTCAGGTATAGAAATGTTGTGTTTAATCCGATGGAGCATCCATTTAGACTAGTCTTGTAACAGACTAGGGCTGGAGTCTTAAAAGTAAATTAGTTCTGTGAAGGAGAAAATATGGGCTGGTAAAGCTAACCCTGGTTTCAGATACAGAGCTCAGGGAGGTAGACTTGGTATGCCATAATTTTTTTCTCCCTATCATAGTCCCATTGCATTGGAAGCTTTTCTCTATGAGCCCTTTTTGTTCAAATTATCAGGTAAACTTTTTAGTTATGGAACTCATTTCTAGTTATTTCAACCTTCACACGTCAACCAACACACTTATATTCTGTTAAGCTGAACACCAAGAAAAGTTGTCGGTTTTCACATTTACTGTAATGGAATGTTCTTTGCAATGCTTTAGCTATGACCACTTAAATGTCAACATTGTTAACAATACTGTCTCTATATTAGATATCTACAGGAAAGCTCTTTTAGTTGGAAGACTTTGCATGTTATAATGCTTCCTATATTTGAATGTATTATTAATAAGAGGTAGCTAGCTTCCGAAGTACATGTGCTTCTGGCCTCAGAAAGATATTTCCATTATCTTCATCATCTCAGTTTAAATTCACCTTTGTATTTAAAAACCCTATGATTAATTAGGAAAACCAGTGAACATATCCAAAAACAATTTTAGAATTTTAGCATTTAAAACATCTTTCCTCTTCCTATTACACTGTTGGTGGGAGTGCAAGCTGGTGCAGACACTCTGGAAAACAGTATGGAGTTTCCTCAAGAAGTTGAAAATAGAGCTACCCTATGACCCAGCAATCACACTACCAGGTAATTACCCTAAAGATACAAATGTAGTGACCTGAAGGGACACGTGCACCCAAATGTTTATAACAGCAATGTCCACAATAGCCAAACTATGGAAGGAACCTAGATGTCCATCAACAGATGAACGGATAAAGAAGATGTGGTACATATATAACGGAATGTTACTCAGTCATCAAGAAAAAAAAAAAAGAAATCTTGCTGTTTGCAATGATGTGGATAGAACTAGAGGGTCTTTTTTTTTTTTTTAAAGATTTTATTTATTTATTTGACAGATAGAGATCACAAGTAGGCAGATAGGCAGGCACAGAGAGAGGGGGAGGCAGGCTCCCCACCGAGCAGAGAGCCCGATGTGGGGCTCGATCCCAGGACCCCGGGATCATGACTGGAGCCAAAGGCAGAGGCTTTAACCTACTGAGCCACCCAGGCATCCCAGAACTAGAGGGTCTTATGCTAAGCGAAATAAATCTATCAGAGAAAGACAGTTATCATATGATCTCACTGATATGTGGAATTTGAGAAACAAGGCAGAGGATCACAGGGGAAGGGAAGGAAAAATAAGATGAAATAAGAGAGAGAGACAAACAACAAGAGATTCTTAATCATAGGAAACAAACTGAGGGTTGCTGGAAGGGAGAGGGGTGGGGGGATGGGGTAACTGGGTGATGGACATTAAGGAGAGCACCTGATGTAGTGAGCAGTGGGTACTATATATAAAACTGATGAATTGGAACACTACCTCTGAAACTAATAATACACTATATGTTAATTAATTGAATTTAAATTTTATTTTATTTTTAAAGATTTTATTTATTTCAGAGAGAGAGAGTGAGAGAGAGCATGAGAGGGGAGAAGGTCAGAGGGAGAAGCAGACTCCCCATGGAGCTGGGAGCCTGATGCGGAACTCGATCCCGGGACTCCAGGATCATGACCTGAGCTGAAGGCAGCTGCTTAACCAACTGAGCCCCCCAGGTGCCCTGAATTTAAATTTTAAAAAGTAAAATACTTTCCCCAATCTTGGAATTGATTTTAAAGATTTATTTATTTATTTTAGAGGGGGAGAGAGAGAGAGAGAGGATGAGCAGGAGGGACAGAGGGACAGAAAGAGAGAATCTCAAGCAGATTCCACGCAGAGTGCAGAGCCCTCTATGGGGCTCCATGTGGGACTCCAACTCATGACCCCAAGATCACCATCTGAGCGGAAACCAAAAATTGGAGACTTAACTGACTCACCACCCAAGTGCCCTGATCATGGAATTGATTTTAATAAAAACACATCTTGAGACAATTGTCTGTATTAAAAATATTCAACCGGGATGCCTGGGTGGCTCAGTTGGTTAAGCGGCTGCCTTCGGCTCAGGTCATGATCCCAGCGTTCTGGGATCGAGTCCCACATCGGGCTCCTTGCTCAGCAGTGAGCCTGCTTCTCCCTCTGCCTCTGCCTGCCACTCTATCTGCCTGTGCTCATTCCTGTGCTCTCTATCTGACAAATAAATAAATAAAATCTTTAAAAAAAAAAATTCAACCATTTCCAGTTGTTTTGTCAATTTAGTAAGGGATCAGGATTTTTCCTTCCCCAGCAAAAATGGAGCTCTAGATTTGTGGCTTTCCCCCGTATGATCTTGCTGTATCTCTTCCTTATGGTATCTACTTTAGAAAGTTACATGTGAAGATTTTGGGGCCATGCGTCTGTGTGATGGAAGACAACTGAGAATATGGGCTCCTTTCTCCCTTCAGCTTTACACAAGCTACTCACAGTTGACCTCCCACAGTCATCTCCATTAGTTTTCCTCATTTCCTTTCAGTTCTTCCTCCAGGCAGATGCTCAGATCACTGCAGAGAGTATTTCCTCTGGGCTGGAGTATTCCCCTTTCGGACGTCCCAAACCTACCTGACATTAGGCAGTTTTTCTGAGCCTAATTATTGAATTTCTTAAAAAACAAAACAGAACAAAAAAACCTTCTACCCTTCTTTTGTCATCAAGTTGGAAGAAAGGCCAAGGGAAATTTTTCTGTGCTCTCAGAGTTACATGAGTCTTTAAAATTATGACTTTAAAATTTAAAGTTATGTGCCTTCTCTGATAGCAGGAAGTTCACATTTATAGTTTCTGGTATTACTGTTATCCCAATAGCATATTATAATAAAAATTTGCACACCTAAAACCAAATACATTTCAGTTGCTCAGTCAGAATAGGATTTCTTACTGACGCTCATACAAGCATACACACCCAGTAGCAACTAATCCAAGTTTTAGAACTCAGTAAGGATTGATTTCCCAAATAAAAATAATCAGTGGTTGCTGATTTTCTTTCTTTTTACATACTTGGACAGACTTTAAGATACATAATTAAAATAGAAACCTCTTGTTATTTAAAGTTTACATATAACAAAAACCCTATATCTCTACTATCTATGTATCTATTTCTTCATATCTATATGTATATTTATTTGTGGCTCTTTTATAACTATATATAGATAGATGTGTGTTGTATTATATCCACACATATTTAATTTATTAGCACTAATTTTATCCTACTAGTCTTCCCTATATTCAGGCAACAACATATTTTAAGGATTAATTATGGTTTCTTAGTATGAAAACCAAAAATTCAACTGAAATTTAGAATTAAGAGTTACATCTAGAGTCTTCATTGATGTCTCTTTTCTAATTATGGTAAAATGTAAATTGCAAGATAACGACTATTTCATTCTGGCATGTTTCACATTGCCTCAAGAGTATGTGTAGCAAGTGGGTGTAAGTATGTTGATGAGTAAGTGCCAAGAATTAGCCAATAGCTTGTCCAGCTGCTAATGTAAAGCATCTGTTCAGTTGTAAAACTCTCCTTCCTGGAGGTGAAGATGCACAGGTCAGGAGAAATTTCTGCAGCAGCAGCCGCAGCCAGACCCAGGCAGCAGGAGGACCCTCTGCAGAAAGAGCTCCGCTCTTTCATTAGAATTGCTTTGGAGCTCATCCAGAAATGAATACAAGTGATCAATACTGCCCTAAACAATTATTCTTAACAATAATATTATAAGAAGTTTTCAATCTAAAAATGACAGAGAAGGTATCTGCATTCTTATTCTCCAAAAACATTCTCATTTGCTACTGGCCTCAACAATGAAGAAACAAATATTGATCAGCACATCACCGTATACTGGGGCAGCCAGCCCCCAAAAGAAGTCGCTATATTCAGTCCCAAATTAAATTTATAGAACGATTTTTCTAAAGTACATGCTCGATCACTTGAGATTGCACCCATGTGAGATCAGTCTCGTGATTTAAGTCCTTTACTTTCACTTTAACTTGAGAACCTCTGCAGGAATTTTTGCTGGCCCCAAAAGGTTTGTGACTTTTCAGCACGGTGCTATAGAATGTCTCCTTCTCCACCTGTAATAATTACTGTTATTTTCAAGCTATTGTAAATTGAGCACAGCATCATTTATTCGAGAAAGCTCTCCTGGCTTGTGTCACTTTAGCCCATTGTTCTCTCTGGCAGGTAAGACTAATCCTAGAGCTTTTAACTTCAAGCCTAAAAGAGGAAAGCAGCACAGCCCTCCATAGCCAAGACACAAATGAATATAGTTCATCTAACTCAAAGGTAACCCATGTTGCCTTTAGTATAATCCAAGTCACGAATGCTACCTCGTGTCCTTGGGTTTCCCTTCTATTTAGAGTAACTTCTAATTTCACACACTAATGCTGTGCCAAAATCCAGCCTGTGATGGGACCCTCTGACAGAATCAGGGGAAAGTTGTAATTATTGCTTAGTTAGGTGCCTGCTCCATTAGATGGACATGAGTCACTTTTGTCCTTTTCCTTTTTTGTCACAAGGCTCCTGTCCTTTAGATTCCTTTTCTCTGTGTAAAGGGCAAAGTCTCTCTAGACTGTTCCTACAGTGCCCTCAGTCCAATAGGTTACAAAGGTACTAACATTAAGAACAACAACAACAATAGGTGGTACCCTTGGGAAAATCCGTTTCTTCTGAGGTTGTCCCTGTTCCAATGAATGATGACTTCTTTGAGGCTACAAATATGTTTAGCAACATCTCCATACAAATGATTACAGGTTGTTTCATTCAGAGTCCAAGGAGAAAGCCCTCCTATCCTGGATATGCATGAGGTGATGAATACACTCTGGGAACAAGGAAGCTTTATTTAAAAGACTCTTTGTATTCTGCTGAGAACCCTAATGGGCTATCCAGGGTGGGTGCATCAGTGTGGGAGCAATCAGAGAAGGCCCCTACTCTCTCTGTTCATTAGCCTTGCTCTCCTCTGTTGTTGACTCACAGTACTCATCCTTCCCCTGACTTAATAGAAGGAAAAAAGCGACTTTCGTTTTGTGGCCCAAACCACCAAAACCATCAGCATTTATAGATGGCAAACACGGGACCTAGGAATCTGATCTCTTGTCTCTGTGCCTCTGAAAGAATCTCTCCTGGTAGGGATTTTGCTACTTCAGAAAGAGACACAGAAAATATCAATCTGAAAAGCTTGAGGGACATGATTGTTAAGTTCCTCATGTTTAGTAATGTTCCCACCACTGGTGAAACTATTTAGATAAAATTGGTCAGAATGGATATATACAAATAACGTGAAGGCTTAAGAGAGTTATCCAGATAACTTGGGCCCCCATGCTTATTTCAAGAGTTTGCATTGTTCAGATAATGCCTCAGTCCTTCATTTCATGTAACATTTGTAGATCTGGACTTCATGGGAATGTTTTGTTATCCTAATGGTCATGGCTTTAAATTCACACTGCAGTTTGTTTCCTTGAGACATAATTTATGATCCACATTTATAAATTTACAATATTTTAGTAACACAGAGCCTGTGGAGGAAAAAAAAAAAACACACAATTAAATCAATTTCCCAATAAAGGTATTGAAATAAGTTTCTTGTTCAACAATGCAGCTATTTAAGTTCAGATGTGAGATTTTTTTTCCCCCACATAATTTTTGTTGATTATTGCCTTGAATCTCCATTTGCCTTTTTATGTGTAATAATAACCTAAACTAGACACTGGCACCATACTGCAAAACAGTACTACATCTACAGAGATCCAAGAAGTGTGTCTCTTAGGCCACATGAGTACAGATAATGTATTTTTGTAGAGTGTCATTTGTCCCAAAATATCATGGAACACCTCTTGGTCGAGCTGATTATAAGAAAAAGAAGGAAGCCTGTCATATCGTTTCATTCCACTGGTAGCTGCAGATGTAGACAATTCCAGGCAGAGAGTATCCTCAGTCCTTGAACATAATTTTACTCTTGGAACTGAGAAGCTCAGTGACTTTGTATGACAATCGACCATGCCTTCATTTTTTTGCTCATCCTGCCTATATGCTATTTTTCCTTTTAAGTGATAGGCTGGAAACTTGTGGCAGAGAGTATAAATGAGTTAGAAAAGTTGTGTACAGGTATACCCCCAAACTCAGAGCACAATTCTCATATTTCTTGAAAAAGAAAACTACAATTCTTCTCTCAGAATGAGTCAGTCAGTGTTAATTGCAGGATGTTTTAGAATACACACTTACCACCTGTACTTTCTGAGGCCAGAAGACAAAAGCATAAAGCATGTTTCCTCCAGCCCATTAGCAGTCCCTCGAATTTTGGCGTTCCATTCTGTTTTGTTTTTTTTTTTACTTGGTATTACCTTTTTTTTTTTAAATTTAAGCTTTTTTATTTAAATATATAATGTAAGCCTGCCACCCTCTCCCAACCCCTCTCCCCCACCACAAGTGAGGGTAGAATGCTGCCACCTGAACGCAGAGCAGTTTGCCTGGAGTTCATATGCAGGAGGCTATTTTGAAAGATCAAATATTACAGGCAGCTGCCACCTTCTGTAGTAGTCCTTCATAACCATGTGTTCCCTGTATAAAATTGGAACTGGTGATTTCCATCGCTATACTTAAAAAGGAAGCTCCCAGAGCAAAGAAAGGAAAACAGTGTGCATGATGGAAGCCATACCAAAACAGGCCAGGAAAATCAACTCCTGTTGTGTATTCCTGTGCTTGTGACCAAGGTGCTAATTACACTAAGGACAAGAATTAACAGGGAGAAAAATAGAAGATTCAGAGCGCTGAGTGACACCTAATTGTATTTACACAGATAAAAAGAGACTAGAGGGGGAGAAGAAAAGAAACAATGGGGGAAAAGTTCTCCATTTAGTCTTCGTAGTTAGTTAAGAAACATTTAAATTAATAACACAATCAGAGTAATGCCGCTTATGTGGCATATATCACATTTTAAATTAATTCTTGAAATAGTTACTCATGTCCTACTTTATTTCAATTTTGATAAATTAGCTTACAGTCACTTTTTGATGGGTGTCCCATAAAGTAAAAATTAGTATCTCATCTGCCATTAAGCACTCTTCTTGTAGCAAAATAATGTTAATATATGTAACAGAGAAGATTTAAAATAGATATTGAAAGTTGATCCTATTAATTTATAGGTTTAACAATGGCATCCAAGAGGAAGAAAGGGGGAACAAGTTTATTAGCTTCCTGGCATGGACCTAGAGTAGAAAACCCCCTTGATTGTCCATGTTTGATATAAAAGTGGTCACTTGGCGTTCATTTTTCTTCATTGATATGATATAATCGTCATCTCTGGTATTTTGGAATTCAGAGAAAAGGTCTGAGATTATAGGACTGCCTTTAAATGGCTAGCTTTTGTACTAGAATTATATAAAAATTTGCAATCTGCTGATTACGCTATTAGGGAGCTGCAGCCTCATTGACCTGATGTCATAGTTACCTTTGGAATCCTTAATGTCTCAAGGCAGACTATTACATGATCAAGGGTCGTACTTCTAAAAATTCTCTAATTTGATTTTGTCTGACTATCTCTGTGTATGCATGTGTGCATGTGTGTGCATGCATTTCATTTTGAGCAACTAGGAAAAGAAAACTTTTGTATGACCCACTTTTAAAAGCTGTGATCTTTCAGCCTAGTGAATCCAGCTACTTTTTTGTGTTTATTTTTTATTTCGTATACTTTTCCATCAAAAGTCACAACAAAACCAGTCATAGATAGCAGTCATAGAGGAGCAGATAAAAGCTAAATAGTGGGTTGTATGTAATGCTTAGACAGATGATCTAGGCACAATAAAGTGAATTGAAAAAGCAGCTGGAAGAATCATCAGTTTATTTCTAAGTTTTCTAATTTTTGTCCCTAAAGGAAAGTATTACAACTGGAATGTAAAAACACATTTTCGTTAAATTGATGAAAAGTAAATCAGAAATGTTGCTTCTGATTTATAACTCTGTCATCAGTGCATTCATGTTTATGAGTACATTCTTTTAAAAATATTTCTCTAAGGACTGTTAATTATCTCTTACTCTAAACTCCTGTCTCTCCGCCATTTTTGCACTAATTTGTCCATCCTAACAATACCAATATGTTTTAATCATATATATTTAACCTACTCAGCCTTTTGTGAAGGGCATATTTATGTCTCAAAACCAAAATGATTCCACTTTGTTCTGACAGAACAACTTCCATTTCATTCAAGTGCCTCTTTTTAGGTGATATTCTTAGCAAGGGATTTTATTTACTAAATGACATTTCTGCTAACCTGGAAAGGAAGATATCTATTCTTCAAATACTGTCATTACCAAGCTTTAAAAAGACTTGATTGTACCATGTTAGGGAAACAGTGTCAGATTTTTCCATCAAACTTTCTCCCCCTGTAATAACGGAGCATAAAAATGAACTTCAAGTGATGAAATGACTACAAAGCAAATTAATGCAATCAAGTCTTTAGTAACAACTCTGTCCATATCTGTTAAATATTTTCAAACTCTTCTAAAAAAACACACCCAGAAGGCAAACTAACAGTGAATAGAAACAAAATGGTCAGCAGCGTGTGTCGCATGTTATTTGAATGGAAAGTAATTTATCGCGTCTGAAATAAAAGCTGTTTATTCTTGTGTTTCACTGTCTGTAACAATCTTTACCATTTATCTGTGAAAAAGTGAGAAACTGTACCGTTATTAGCATATGAATACTTGACACATCAAATTGGCTGTACAATAACAGAAGGACATTTGCTATTGGTGTATGCACACAGACAAAGCAGCCATTTTGAAAAAAAATGAAATGGTGTGGGTGGTTTAACTCTTTCCTTATCTTAGGTTTCCCACTCCTGATTTTGACCAGAACAGTTAGGCCTTTAGAATCAGAATATTTTTATAACAAAAAAAGTAATCAGGGTCCATTATGCTTACGATAATTATATTGATGCTTTCGCTCTACTAGAAAAAATAGCAGCAGGATGACAATAAAGGAGTTTGAGAGAGAGAGAGAGAGAGAGAGAGAGTGTGTGTGTGTGTGTGTGTGTGTACATGCATGCACAGGGTGGGGGAAGGGAGTGGAGTCTGGCAGTGTATAGCGGGTACAGAAATGAAACAATGCCTACGTACAGTTTTATTTCATGGCAACAACATAGTGGTTCTTGGGTCAGATGTGTGAAACTATTTCTCAAAGAAGCCGCATACATAATTGAGGCCCTGTGAAGGGTTCCCAGTTGAAGTTGCCAGGCTACATTCATTTCAAAAGCAGAGCCATTTGTTATCAAATTTAAATTAACTCTGTGCACACTGAACTTGAATTTTAGAGCCCTGCTTACTTACAATTCTTGAAATAGTTGAGAAAGAAGAAAACGTGTATCTGGGAAATAGAAATAAGATAGTCCCCACAAGGAACTGCTGTGGTTCTCATGGAGGCCTGCAGTGTAACAGTCTTTTGCAGATTAAATTGAGAAAGATCTATTTGGCATGACAAGAAACAAACCTGTATTTTCCCATGTAATTTTTGTAGATCTAGATTTATTGCAAAATCTTTTTGTTTGCACATCTGTATTGCAGCTAGGTTTTACCTTCATTAGGGTACTAACTCCGTTCTCTCCTCCCTCCGGCCCCCCAGATTAATCATTCTTCACTCTGTGAGATTGAGAGTAAGATAATTTATAAAATTGTACAATATTCAGACTCTTTTTTAATCTAATATGTCAGCTTCCATTCTTCGCTATATTGGAATACAGTTATTTTTATCTAATCTGCATGGCTTTATGCATATTTTCAACAAAGTTTACGGAACTCACTAGTTAAGTTTTTGGGTAACTTTTCAAATTGTTGATACATTCATTCAAACAAAAAACTAAAGAAGCCACGTGGAATGTGTAAATTGTCCTGCTTTGGGATCTTTCTACAACTACGTAGAGCAGAAACGTTCCCAAAAAAGCAATGTGTGCATCGTTTTTCACAAGATGCATGCAGAAATAATAACACATTTTGTGTCTGATATGTGTTTAAAGTTTAAGCTATCTCAATTATCAGAATTTGTTTCCATCACATATGAGCTGGGAAAATTAATCGTGGGACAGACTTTTATTTCTGCTAAGTTTAATATACAAAACTAAGCAGTCCATTCCGAATAATCCATGTGTTTTCCCTCTCTTTTGAAATACGAATGTAAAGGTTTTAATCGCCATTCCATCATCCTTATAAGACCCAGACTTGCTGTAATCAAGCACTCTGTTTTCGTTGTTGTAATGAAATTTTAACTTTTTAGTCTGAATACATAGTAAACTTTGCTTTCAAGGAAAAAGCAAATGAATAACAACAAAAAAAATAAAGCAAAAAACCACAAAAATAAAATATCTTTTTTTTTAAGATTTTTATTCATTTATTTGACAGTGAGAGAGAGACAGTGAGAGGGGGAACACAAGCAGGGGAAGTGGGAGAGAGAGAAGCAGGCTTCCCGCTGAGCCGGGGCCCGATGTGGGGCTCGATCCCAGGACCACGGGGATCGTGACCCGAGCTGAAGGCAGACGCTTAACGACTGAGCCATCCTGGCGTCCCAAAAATAAAATATCATTAAAGGCTGTGATGTTAAATGTAATCTTCCAAACACCTGCTGAAAGACCCCCATAAACGTAAAGAGCATTTATTATTCTCCTCATAAATAATTAGTGCTTGTGGAGTACCATTATAACCATAGAAAACAGAAACTGATCATTCTAATGACAATTTCTGTTAATGATACAGGAATAATTAGTACGCAACATGAAAGTCGAGAAGAAAGAGCATTATGCAATTTTAAATTCCTCTAAAAATTATTGAATAAACACATACAAAAAGTGGATATTAGTCTAACTTCTTTCCTCCCACTAGTATGAGTTATTTTAAAACCACAAACCATTTGCTTTAAAGTTCTCTGAAGCCAGCAATGCTGCAAGGTTAGTATGTCCTACCAAGTGCTCTTTGAGAATCTTGTTTACTTACTGATGGTAGTGATGTTCCATACTTGTGTATCCATGACAACACAGCAACATAGTCGAACAGTACTAGATATTTTTCCTTTTTTTTCCCTCTCTTCCCTTTTTTTTTCTTGCTACTGCAAGATGAGATTAAAAGTAAGAAAGAAGCTGTCTTATTAAATAGCAAAAGCTTTTCAAAAGTTAAAACATAAACTTTATGGGAACACATAAGAGTTGTTTGTGTTAACACATTTCTATTATTTCAAGGCTTTATCTCAGTCTACCCATTGACTATAAAAGTACCAAATGGTAGAAGAATCAGAAGAGATAAAACTTGGCAAATTCTCTTAGATTATTTTGTAATACAGGTAATGTGATTTGCCTGTGTCAAGATTGAATAATTAACAATATCAGTTTTATATCCGGACTCATATTAGTCTTTTGTCCTTTTTGAATGCTTCAAATTACTTTTCTTGTATAAAATTCTTTTAAATGAAACTGTTCTTTCTCCAGGACACCACCAATGTATTTGTTTATTCACATTTAGAAGCTATTTACTACCTATGGTTTGCATCATTCATATATTAGGTTTTTATTAGACTATTTTAATTTATATGCAGGACAGAAACTTTTAAAAAATAAAGTACACATTTTCTTTTCTCAGCCTTGTTTTTGTTTTTGCTTGTTGAAAGGGTAAGTTTTTATCATTTTCCAGAATTGCCTTAAAATTTAAAATCATTTCAGTGAATCTGAAGTACTATGTACTATGTAAATAACTACTCTCCTTTGATGGCTAGAATTAGTCCTTGGGTCTAATAAGATTATATTGTATTTGAGGTTCTATTTTGGACTTTTTCAAAATATGCTAACTTTTTCTAAGCCTGAAATTAAAATCTAAATTCAAGTGGTTATTAATGTTGTTTCATTTGATACTTTTAACATGCATCGAAGAAATAAACTTGAAGATGACTAGATATCAAAATATCTCAAGTCTAAAGGCTCGTCTGTTTGGTACCCTGGTTATTTTGACACTCAGTATCTTTGGAAATTACCCAGCAGTAGAAAAACTACTGTGATATGATGAAATTTTTTCATCAACATTCACTACAAAAGAAATTTTTAAAAGCACAATAAAAAATAATTCTCTTTCCCTTCCCTTCCTCTTCTTTTTCTCACTTGCTTTCTCCCCATCTTTTACTTCTTTCTCAGTCTGTTTCCTGTTTGTTTCTCTTTTCTGGGTCTCTGAAGCTAAGCCAATCAACTCACATGCCTCGTGCTCTGGAGAAACTGTGGCACACATATGGCAGTGAACTGGTTTGGTAAACATATGTCTTCACGGGCATTGGATATCTTGCCAGGAATGAGATATTCCATTTTGGGGAATGAGGGTGGGAAATGCTTAACCACCTACAGATGTTTTGCAGCAAAAGCTGAAGAATTGCAGTCAAAGAGCTGCAAAATGTGTAATTTGGAATTTTTCCAGGTTTCTTTTTTTATTAAGAAAAAAGTTAACAGCTTCCCTATTCATCTCTTTTGAGAAAATTTACAGTCGTTTCCCAGTTCTGCCCCATTCTGAAGTAAGGACAAAAGACTGAAACCAAAGCTGTCCATCTGCTCCATAACAGTAATGTTATAATGGGTGCTGTCCATTTTTATGCTATTGCTCATGTGTGCCTAGGGGACTGGAACTATTTAATTCACTGATTTCACAGCTCTGTTGTGTGTCACAAAAGGTTAAAAAAAATCCAACACACTTTTTAGCACCCTGTTTACAAGGACTCCCTGTAAATCCAACTGAAGTAACAGATTCCCACCCTGCCCCCCATGCTAGACCCCCTATTTTTCCTTCTAATTTAGTGCATTCAGATAACAGGTAATAGATGGAACTCACACTTGCCCTTTACAAAAAGTGGATATTGCAAATCTGCTGTGATTGTTACTTTCAAATGCTCGCAAATTCCAGAAGTAGATTTGAAAAGAAAGATGTTTGCCTTTAAGATCTTAGGATTAAACAACTCTGTTTTCCCAGAAGTCCAAGAATTAATGCTCTAGATTAGCAGTGAGTTAATGAAAACCTGCAGAGGAAGACTGACGACTTCTATTCCTCTCCACTGGGCAGGAGGCTGAGCAGTCCCACACACAGCTGGTGTGTGCTGGTGTTTTGCCAAGGCCGTAATGAATCCTGTGCACTCCGGGACATTTTTCTGGAGAGACAGAGGTGGCCAGGCAATACCCACCTGGGTCCCTTCTGTGGTCTTCCCAGAGCAGTGGTTTTGGGTGTTAAAACTGGCACTTAAACGTTTATTACCAAAGAGAGAACATGGACGTAAAGTCAAGGATGTCTCTACCTATTCCACCGAAGAAAGCCTCGGTGAGAATGCTTCAGAATATCATCTCCTTGGGGCACCTGGGTGGCTTATTTGATTAAGTGACTGCCTTTAGCTCAAGTCATGATCCCAGGTCCTGAGATCGAGCCCCACATCAGGATCCCTGCTCAGTGGGGAGTCTGCTTCTTCCCTTCCCCCTGCTCATGCACTCTCTCTTACTCACTTTCAAATAAATAAATCTTTAAAAAAATCATCTCGTCTTCTTCCTGCAGCCCGTTCTTGAGAATATGTTTCTCTAATAGTTTTGATAGTTAAAATGTTATTCATAAATAATGTACTATCTAGGTGCAGTTGTCACTTTCATTTTTATACCATCAGCCCAACTCACTTTCAGCCATGGTAACTATGAAGATACCTGTCTAGATTCTTTTGAAAACTAGTTTGTGAGTGAACAAGTGTAAAGGGCAGTTGGTTCTCCTCACATGCCATTTAAAAATATATGGGCAGGGGCACCTAGGTGGCTCAGTGGGTTAAGGCCTCTGCCTTCAGCTCAGGTGGTGATCCCGCGGTCCTTGGATGGAGCCCCTCACCGGGCTCTCTGCTTAGCAGGGAGCCGACTCCTCCCCCGCCCCCCCGCCGCCTGCCTCTCTGCCTACTTGTGATCTCTGTCTGTCAAATAAATAAATAAAATCTTTTAAAAAAATATATGGGCAAAAATCAAATTTCTTCTTTTTTTCAGTAACAATAGCAAAATTTTATTTTGTGTTCATAGGTTACATGAAACTATTGGATGCTGCAGGCAGCTGAAAATTATAAATTAGGAATGCTCTGACTTGAGAGAAATTTCATAAAAACGTATGTTTGTTAACACTTTGCAAATTTAATTTGTTCATTCCTTCATTTACTTATATATTCATCCAAACATTTTTGAGAATCCACTGTGTGTTAAGCACTGATTCTGAGAGATGTTAATAGACATATCTCAATAGAGGGGTTCTATTGTTAAATAGGTTTAGGAAATATTGCCTACTATATTTTCCTTCTTAGAGCTGTAATAGGCATCTTCATGTACCAGAAAGGCCTATTACACTCTACTGGATCTGAGAAATCCTCTATTTTATTCATGGTTGCCCATAATTATTGGAACCTTTGTTCCATAGGAGCCCTCTTTCCAAAACAAAGCAAAGCAAAACAAAAAAGTAATAAGACCTGGAGTCCTAGAGTCAGTGTGATATAGACAAAGAGCCACAGTTAGGACTTCCGTTGCATTCATTTCTAATGGTAATTCTGGCGGACTTGTTAAGCAGACTGTTGTTAATGGGAAAGCAAGGGTATATGTTTCTGGAACATGGATTCCTTAAAGAATCAAAGTTCTGGATTGCCAAGTTAGAAGCCTGGAATCCTAGAACTACTGGGCACATTGTGGGAGAGAACTGTGTCCGTAACTCAACTGATTTTATATATAAGTAATTCATCAACTGATTCAACCAGGTAGATGAAGGTGGAATTATCTCTTGAAAAAATTGTTATGTTTTGTGCTGGGATACATTCTTTCAACAACATATTAAATCCCTCCTAAAAATGAAGAAATCTGTTAAATTTTATAACCTGAGGTTTGGGTAATGAATAAAAACAATCCTAAATAGGTCTGGTCAATATGGCTAGATACAGGCTAATATAATAGTGTACTTCCAGTCTTTTATTCTTAAACTTGAAAGTTTCGATTTTTACTCCGTAATAGCTAATGTTACAAT
The DNA here is from genome assembly GCA_003697995.1 of Taxidea taxus jeffersonii. Lineage (NCBI taxonomy): Eukaryota > Metazoa > Chordata > Mammalia > Carnivora > Mustelidae > Taxidea > Taxidea taxus. The sequence goes on from RCUC01135278.1 coordinate 18,374, forward strand.
GCTATATGTCTTCTTTGTGGATAGCTACTTTTCTGGGCCCCACAAATGAGAGCTCGGGATAAGTGACAGTTTGGGTTGTCAATTCAATTTATGACGCTATGCTGAAAGGAAATTAAAATATGTATTTAATAGAACGTGACAGTAACAATGATATTCTACAGAGCTATGCCATTTATAAAGAAAGAGGGATCCAACTAGAGAAGTTTATGAATCTCCAAAAAAAAAAAAAGGATCTCATCATGGAACTATTACTATTATCTTTCTGATATTCTACTGAAAGTGAGACACATTCACCAATTTTCCAAAGGCAATTTCTTTTCACTTCAAATAAATCTTCCTTATAGGCAATATAAATAGAATTAAACTAATTTATAATGTTTCCATTTGTTTTCCTGCAGAATAAACTCATTACAGTTAGTCTATTAGAAATTGATATTAAAGGATTTAATTGCCTGTGCATATTAAATATGCTTAAAATTTATGAAAATAAACATTTTAAAACTGAATTAATATTCTCCAATAATATAAATGTAAATGTGGATTTAATACAAATCCATAAGGTGATGTGGCCACACAGCACTATAACATATAATATGTACCTCAAGGAAGCAAATGGAAATTCTAGAGTATAGAATCTAGACCAAACAAGGGCAAAAAACCATTCTGGATAAGGCATGTGGGATTGCTACTAGATTATAAATGGCAATTTCGTTTATTTAGACAATGTCTTTGTATAAAATATCACATTTGTGATGAGAGGAAATTTACAACAATAGGCATGGCGTTCTATTGGCCTGTGCACTCATTCCCAAGAGAGAATTCATATTTCAACATGTGTCCTCACACTTTCAGATTAACATGTATCAAACTTCCCTGATTGACAGCTGCCAATTATTAGAAGTTTCTGTGAATGAAGAGTCAAGTTAACAATTTAACACTAATTGGGAATATAAACAAAACTAATGATTAAGTAAACGTAATCAGGTTCCAAAGTCCTGGAATTGCTGAGAAACCTATCCTTGCCTTAGTTTTGCCTTCTCAAAAACTTCTGGGAGGATCGTTTTAGATTTCAAGTTTGATGGCGAGGCAAACAGTAAGAAGGGAATACCTGAAACCATTTCCGAAGTCAGGTAAGGACTTTTATGCAAACCTTGTGTTTATTCTCACACAACAACCACACAGGACTGTCTAATACATTTGTGAGAACGGAACAAAATTGCCAGAATGAAATGGGTCCAATTCAGAAAAAAAAAAAAAAAATCCAGGTTTACTTTACTTTGGAAGGTAATTTTTTTTCCAAACATGTTTCTTCGGTTTGAGTGGAAATGAGTGACTAATTGAATTTGAGTTTTCTGTGTGTTATGTACTAGAGGAGAAAAAGTTGAAGGGAGAAACTTTGAAAAATATGTACTTGGGAAAATTTTGGACTACAAATACAAATAGGTAATGTTTTATTTTTTCTAGAAAAACATTAAATCACAGAGACATAACTTTGAAGATGTGTTTTTTTTTAAACCATTGTGTTTTTTCCCCCTCTTCAGTTATCCTTTTTTTTTTTTTTAAAGATTTATTTATTTGAGGTGGGAGAGAGGCAAAGGGAGAGGGAGAGAGAGTCTCAAGCAGATTCCAGGCTGGGTGCAGAGCCCAAAGTGGAGCTGGTTCTCCTGACCCTGAGATCACAATCTGAGCTGAAACCAAGAGTCAGCCGCTTAACCAACTGCGCCACCCAGGCACTCCTCCACCCCTCCTTCGGTTATTCTAAAAAACAAAACAAAATGAACTTCATAAAGTAAAATGAAACAGCTGTAGTCATTCCTGTCTTCTTCTAAACTCTAACTTAGAAGGCAGAGATCTCTGTTACATAAGAGGTGCTGGGGGGCGCCTGGGGGGTCTCAGTGGGTTTAAGCCTCTGCCTTCGGCTCAGGTCATGATCTCAGAGTCCTGAGATTGAGCCCCACATTGGGCTCTCTGCTCAGCGGGGAGCCTGCTTTCTCCTCTCTTTCTGCCTGCTTCTCTGCCTACTTGTGATCTCCGTCTGTCAAATAAATAAATAAAATCTTAGAAAAAAAAAAAGGTTCTGGGTCTTGTGTTTCTTTATCTGTTGCTGGATTAGTTTTGTACTTCTCTATCCTGTTTTTCCCATATGTCATTTCCCTGAGTAGAACACCTAGATTCTACTTGAAGCCCCTTCCATAGAACTCCCTCAAAGATGCCACCACACAATCTGCCCGTGCTCCTCTTACTCCACCTTGGCAGTGATTCAGCCGTAGCCCTTTCTGGTGGAGGCATGCTCTTTGAAGTCAGAAATTGCTCCTTGCTCCTTTTGATTTTTTTTTTAAAGATTTTATTTATTTATTTGACAGAGATCACAAGTAGGCAGAGAGGCAGAGAGAGAGAGGAGGAAGCAGGCTCCCCGCTGAGCAGAGAGCCCGATGTGGGGCTCAATCCCAGGACCCTGGGATCATGACCTGAGCCGAAGGCAGAGGCTTTAACCCACTGAGCCACCCAGGCGCCCCTCCTTTTGATTTTCTAATAATTCATATGGCATATGGAACATAACAGATACTTAGTAAATATTTTCTGAATAAATCAATGAGATTTAGCAAAGCTTACTTCATTTAAACCTGGATGAGAGGCTTCAAGGGCCTGTCCACTTGAAATTTCTGTGATGATGAAAAGGCTCTATACCTGTGTGGTGTGTAATATGGTAACCACATGTGCCTATTAAATGTTTGAAATGTAACTAGTATAACTGAGGAATTAAATAATTAGTTTCACTAATTTTTTATTGATTCAAATTTTAATTTAAACAGCCACAAGTGGCTACTGCCTAGATAACTTTAAAGGGTCCTCCTTTTATTATCCTTCAGCCACGCTCTTCCCTGTGCCAGAGGACATGTCCCCATATAGCCCACGTTCTCCCTTCAAGACCATGCTTCAGTTACTCAAAACTCCAGAAGTCCCCATCCAAACAATCTGTGCTCATTTCCAGTGCTATGTAGCATAATTCCGTGGTCTTCTTTCCCTGGGGAAACCTTGCTTCTGGTGTACACACCCTGTACTAAATAAGTTTCCAGAGAGTGGCAGTTTGCTGCGAGGGATGGCTGGGTAGAAGTGGTGTGACTGGGGCTTAGACATGCAGCTGAACTGTGCCAGACACATACATGAGGCCCCTGCTGTGTAGGAGGACAGGAAGCTGGGGATGGGGCTGAAAAGGTGCAGCTCTCCTAAACCTGCCATGTTCCAGCATGCGTATTTAGCGGTTTAATGATTTTATTTCAAAACATAAGCAATAAATAAATCAATTCTTAGTTCATCACAGTTGCATGATCTAATGATCATTCATCCACTGACACCAAATATTTATTGAGAACCTTCTGTGTCCCAGGGACTCTTGTTCTGAACATCAGAGATACAACAGTGAAAGAAAAAAAGAAAAAACCAAAAACAAAGTTTTTGGCTTTAGTGAAAATTAATAAAAGGAAACCTCATTTAGAATGGAGTTGGGAGGTAGGTTGGGGGAACTCTCAGCACCTACCACTCTTCCACAGTTGCAGGCCCAATAGAAAGAGAGGGGACCTTGCCTGCCAACACTGCTTTACTAGCTCAGCAGGAGGAAGGAAGATTTCTGCCTCCCCTGGCAACCGCCCAGCCAATGAGAGACAGTTACAGCTCAGCCAGTGAGAAGCCACTATACTTAGAACTGCCAGTTTACTCCAATAGAGTTTTTGCTTATAGCAGCCCAGCAACTTCCCCCTTTCCCCTATAAAAGGGAGTTCTGTTCCCATCTTTCGTTCTCTCGCCTTGCGCATGGTTTTGCTGAAGTATGCGGTTCATTGGTAGTCTTGTATAAACCCATCTTTTGCTAGTAACATAATTGACAGTTTTATTTTTAAGGTTAAGGGTACTTGGTGATTGGAGGTGGGATGCAGAGAAGACCCCCCAACGGATTCCGGGGCTAGTGGGTAAACAGGTTCAGGTACCCACGTCGCTGATTGGGCTCTTGCTTTCTTGCTGGCCCTGGGATATGAGGGTAAGTTTTATCCTGGAATTTGAGCATCACATTTTATGTCTGAGCTCTCCAGGCTTTATTCGATATGTTTTAAGACTTTTTATCTCTGAGAGTACTCATGTGGCCTTCAGTCTGATTCCTTTTCAAAGCCGGGCTGCCCCTACTGGAACTGTGCTGGCCTTTGGTCTCTTTTGCTTCTGGAACCGAGCTGTCCCTGTAGAAACTGTGCTGTTTTGGAATTTTTCTTTGTTCTAGAGAAAAACCTCCAAGAAGTCAAAATGATTTGAGGGTGTCCCTTCCTACTAGAAGTCAGGCTTATTTTATGATTAAAAAGTATGGCCTCTCCACATGCACGTTGATAACTAAGTGGACTGATTTCACCAAAAGTAATTGAGAACTTTAATGGCCATAAATTATGGGGAATTTTCAATCTCTCCAACTTGTTTTATACAAAATTAAGTTAGCTGAAGTTTCAAAAAAACCTGAGTGGGATGGATGTGTTTTAAATGGTACTTTGAAGCTTCCAGATGTTTTTAGGATTCTAAGTTTGCCTTTTTGCAAAATACTGTTTCTAAATTAACTGAGGTAGACAACTGAAAGAAGTCACAGTGGCTTCTGAGGCCACCTGTCCCTCTCCCCCATTTTATTTGCCTGCAGGCACGTGGCAGCCACCTTGTGCTCAGGCCCCACCTTTGGTGCCATCTTTTTCTATTCTCTGCATTTCACCATCTCCTCTGTACGCCACCCCACCTTTAGGCCCTCATTTCAATCCTTTTGTCAAGTTCCCCTTTTCCTCTGAAACTCCCTCTGTGCCCTTCTCTCCGAACCTATTAAAACCTGCTCCTTTAAAGTTAAGTATTCTGAGGATCTTGATAAAATCCAAGTTTCTTATGTTCCCTGGACTAAGGCCAAATTGCAAGCCATGGTTAAAGCATTTCCTACAGTGGCTGAGGACCCCCACTAGCTTGCTGAATAATTTAACATAGGTATTCAAACTTAACAACCTGGTTTCTCAAGTGTATATCAATTAGTCCACATGCTTATTGGTGAGGACCAGGCCAAATATTTGATGAAATGAGCCCAGTGGGAACATTCTGAAAAGGATTTAGAGGACAGACCCCTAAGTTGTTTTTTAAAGATGTATTTATCTGAGAGAGTGAGCATGGGTGCACGAGTGGGAGGAGGGGCAGAGGAAGCGAATCTTTAAGTAGACTCTGCTGGATACAGAGCCCTAGGTGAGGCTCAACCTCATGGCCCAGGAACTCATAATGGGAGCCGAAAACCAAGAATGGGATACTTAACCAACTGAGCCACCCAGGCATCCGGAGACCCATAACTTTTGGCAAGAGGCTAGAAACCTCATTGGAAATCTCCACCAAGCATCACAGTAGCTTTTCTTAAGTTTCTTGATTGGACCAAAAGCCTGATGAGTCTGCTCATGATTATTACAATCAACTCCAAATTCTCTTTTAAAAAAATTCTGGTCTTTAATGTTGAATCCACCTGAGTAGCTTTTAAATCTGTGTTTATTAGTGGACTGGACCAGGAGTTTTCTCTTTTAATTAAAAGGACCAGGATGGAAAAAAATAAAGACCTGGGTAGAATATGAAACTGTCCATTGCAGACTTATGTAATATGGGAAACCAGCTTGCTAGCATCCTAGATGAGTCATCCAAAAGAAAGACTGCTAACGTTCTCTGTTTTCAACTCCAGCAAGTGAAGGCCCCTAAACAAAACCAAAACCCTTCTGGTTTGGAGTATTACAGCAAATAAGGAATTAAAAAAAGAAAAAAAAATTCTTAAAAATTTAAGTACCTCAGGCACCATCAACCCTCTAGCCAATTTTTCCAGTGTCCTAATTCCCAGTGTCAGGGCTCTGAGGAACAACAGGAGCTTTTCTCAATTCTCCCTCTTAATCAGCTTGGAGAAACCACTCTCTAGATTGGGAATTAATCTGTGTCTGTATTGAAACTGGAGCTGCACTCTGGGTGCTTAGCCCCACTGCTATAAAGCAGCCCCTGCCTCAGAGTACAAAAACACTTGAATAGAAGGGGTCTCTAATAAACCTCACCAGGTTCCTGTCTCTGAACCTATTTCCTTTGGTCTAGGCCTTTGAGAGCTACTCACTGCTTTTCTTATTAATTACTCCACCACTATTCTATTCATTTATTGGGCCAAGATTTCTTAGAAAAGTATCATGCCAGGATTTCTTCCAAAAAGGGGAAATAATTCTAGAATTTGACAACAGTAATCAAAATAGCCAACCAGAAGAATTAAATGACCATTTGACATCTTTTATCCATTCTGTCTCTGATGGACTATAGTAGAGTCTGGGGACACTGATTATTTGTTCCTATTGATCAGCTACCATCGTCTTCATAGACAAAATCCTCAGTTGATTATGGCAGAATCCTCAGTGTACGTCCCATCAAGATTCAAATAGATCTCTCAACACTCTTCCATAATTAATCAATGCACTATAAGTAAAGAAGTCCTTCAGTTTGTAATAGAAGATTAAAAGGTTAAGGGTCTCATTATCTTCTGCATTAGTCTCTGTAACACCCCTATTTTACCTGTGAGACTACTCAATGGCAGAGAATGGTTTGTCCAGGACCCCTGGCAATAAATAACACTGTTATACTCTGGCACCTTATTATTCTTAAACCTCATGTGCTGCTACTAACATCCAGTCCCATTGAAAGCAAATTTTTGACTATAATTAATCTATGTAGTGTATTTTTCGTGTTCCAGTTGATAAGGATAGCCAATATCTTTTTGCTTTCACTCGGGAAAAGCAGAAATACTGTACAGTAAGTAATACCCGAGGGTTTTAGAGTTCTTACTCTTCACAAACTTTAAGACATGATTTGTGTGATAGAAAGTTTTCTGAAGGTTCTACATTGTTACAGTACATAGATGATTTGCTTCTCTGCTCTTCTCAAACCTCTTCACAAGAAGACAGCATCCACCTGTTAAAACTTCTGGCTTTAAAGGAACAAAAAGTCTCTAAAGAAAATTTGCAGTTTGCTCAAGCTCACAGTAGATAGTTAGGGCATCTGATCTTGAAATAAGGCTACATTTAGACCCTCATGAAACCCCTCATGACTCTTTAAAACTGACAGATTGCCTTTGAGCCCCCGTGACAATTTATAGGAAACTCCTCTCACCAATAGATATTTTTCATGATTTGCTGATGGTTCTTATTTAAAGGATGAAAGTAGCAAATTTGGTGCTGGGTATGCTATTGCAACTCCCTTTAAAGTCACCGAGGCAGCACCAGTTCCCAGCAGCAGCTCCTTCAGCCCAACAGGCTGAGTTATATGCTCTTACTCAGGCTTGTACTTTAGCCAGTGGAAAAACCACAAACATGTATACTGATAGTTGGTGTGCATTTTGGGTAGCTCATGACTTTGGAATATTATGGAAACAGTAAGTTGTTCACCCCCAGTGAGAAAATTATTAAAAATGACTCTGATATTCAAAATTTATGATGCTCTACTTTGCCATCCACTTTGGCTATTATTAAGCTTTCTGGGCATGTTAGACTTGACTCCTTGGGGACCAAAATAATCCACCTTGCTGATGCTTCCACCAAAAATGCTTCTTACAAGAAGGATTATAGCCAAACCTCTGTCATGATCCAAAGGGATATTCTCCCTAGTTATAAATTTTGGAAAAATTGACAAGAGACACCCAATTATTGGCCCCAGAGAAGGAAAACAACATGGAAATCTCATAATCCTTGGCTTGATTAAAAGAAAACACTGATTTGGACCAAATAACAATCTGACCTTACCAGAACTCCTAAAATTCCTGCTGCTTACAACTATACATATATTAAACTTTTGGTCTACTGGCAAAATGATAGCATTCACGAACCAGTATTGGTGAGAAAGTTAACTGGTGATATCAATTGTCCCACCTGTCAAAAATATAATCCAGGGAAACCTGTTTATACAGATGGGTTTCATGCAGCTTCCCCATCTCATGGATGTAAATATGTTTTAGTCATGATTTTTCTGTTTTCTCACTGTAGCAGGTCTTTCTCCTGTAGACAGGCCAACACTTCTGTAAGAAAAGATCACCCCTACTTAAGGAACCCTCTTGAACTTCATAGTAATCTGGGAATGCAGTGTACTGGTCAGATGCTTCAACAAGGGTGTGCTGTTTGCCCAGTTTTTGCAACACTTCATTGTGCGTACCATCCTCAGTCGTCAGGGTTTGTTGAACTCATTAACAGCACTATTAAGACTCAATTGGAAAATTTGTAGAGACCCTCCAGCTTGGGCTGAAAGTATAGCCTTTGGTCCTTCTAAATATCAGATCAACACCCTTGGGAACTGAGACTGTCACCCTTTGAGATAGTCACAGGATATCCAATGTACTTGGCCCCTGCCTCTTCTGATCCACAGTTAAAAAGAGATACACTTCAATATTGTAAAAGCCCAATTCTATTAAAAATAACTGGTTTGGTAAAGTAATCTTTTCCCATTGCCCCCTGAGGAGATGATGACCTTAAGCATAAGATTTCATCTATTGGAAAAGATGTCTCCAGAAAGACTTATCAACCTCTCTGGGAAGGCCTGTGAGGAACTTGCTAACCAGTCTTTGTGCCACCAGATGCTAGGGAACAGGCTCTTGGATTCACACAAGTCATCTAAAGAAAGCACCAAACCCTGACTGGACCTGCATGCCATCTGGTGAACTGAAAGTCAGGATTTCCTGGAATTGAAGCAGATGACATAGATGAGATGGCTTTCCTAAGATGTTCAGACCAGGCCTAGATATCTTTTTCTCACTGTTGTTTCCTTTCTCTTTTCTGTGGAAAAACCATGTCTTTGCATTCCTCAGGCCGTTGTGAAAAGGGGAAACCTCTTCTTTTGATTATGGCTTTTCAGAAACAGCCTATTGTGATCCTGGGACAAGGTAATTTTCACTTTTTTTTCTGAAGGTTTAGAAGGTTCATAATTCACAAAAATCTTATTTCATCTGAAATATTAACTGACCTTGGATTCTTCTCTACATTCATGGTCTCTGAAGTTGCAACCTTACAGGCTATATGATCAGTAACACATTTGGTTCCAAACATTTCTTTGTGATAATACTGTTTTAAAACATGTTTGAGGTTTTGCTATATTGCAAAAAGTTCGTCAGCTATTGTTTCATCTTTATATCCAAACTGTATCTTACCAGGAAAACTGTTAATACTTTCAGTGAGCTCTTGGCAGCATTCACTAGTCTGCTTTCATGGTTGCTTTAAGTGGAGACTTCAGGAGAACATTTTTGCTTTTATAAGGAGAACATTTTTCCCCTACGTTGGAATAAATGCCAATAAATATTTCAGTTGGCTACTTTCAGCCCTAGAGCCCTGATTTAGGACTATCATACAACTTGGATGTTCCTTCTGTTTTGTTTTTTTTTTAATTTATTAATTTTTTTATTAACATGTAATGTATTATTAGCCCCAGGAGTACAGGTCTGTGAATTGCCAGGTTTACACACTTAACAGCACTCACCATAGCACATACCCTCCCCTATGTCCATAACCCCACCACCCTCTCCCTACACCGCCCCCACCCCGTAACCCTCAGTTTGTTTTGTGAGATTAAGAGTCTCTTATGGTTTGTCTCCCTCCCGATCCCATCTTGTTTCATTTATTTTTTTCCTACCCCCAGACCTCCCACATTGCATCTCCCCTTCCTCATATCAGGGAGATCATATGATAGTTGTCTTTCTCTGATTGACTTATTTCACTAAGCATAATACCCTCTGGTTCCATCCATGTCGTCGCAAATGACAAGATTTCATTTCTTTTGATGGCTGCATAGTATTCCATTGTATATATGTACCACCTCTTCTTTATCCATTCATCTGTTGATGGACATCTAGGTTCTTTCCATAGTTTGGCTATTGTGGACATTGCTGCTATAATCACTCCAGTGCACGTGCCCCTTTGGATCACTACGTTTGTATCTTTAGGGTGAATACCCAGTAGTGTAATTGCTGGGTCATAAGGTAGCTCTATTTTCAACTTTTTGAGGAACCTCCACGCTGTTTTCCCACCAACTGTGTAGGAGGGTTCCCCTTTCTCCACATCCTTGCCAGCATCTGTCATTTCCTGACTTGTTAATTTTAGCCATTCTGACTGGTGTGAGGTGGTATCTCACTGTGGTTTTGATTTGTATTTCCCTGATGCCCAGTGATGATTGGATTATTTGTTCTTTGGGTGTTGAGTTTGCTAAGCTCTTTATTAGATTTTGGATACTAGCCCTTTATCTGATATGTGGTTTGCAAATATCTTCTCTCATTCTGTCAGTTGTCTTTTGGTTTTGTTGACTGTTTCCTTTTCTGTGCAAAAGCTTTTGATCTTGATGAAGTCCCAATAGTTCATTTTTGCCCTTGCTTCCCTTGCCTTTGGCACTGTTCCTAGGAAGAAGTTGCTGTGGCTGAGGTTGAAGAGGTTGCTGCCTGTGTTCTCCTCAGGGATTTTGATGGATTCCTTTCTCACATTGAAGTCCTTCATCCATTTTGAGCCTATTTTTATGTGTGGTATAAGGAAATGGTCCAGTTTCATTTTTCTGCATGTTGCTGTCCAATTTTCCCAACACCATTTGTTGAAGAGCTGTCTTTTTTCCATTGGACATTCTTTCCTGCTTTGTCGAAGATTAGTTGACCATAGAGTTGAGGGTCTATTTCTGGGCTCTCTATTCTGTTCCATTGATCTATGTGTCTGTTTTTGTGCCAGTACCATACTGTCTTGATGATGACAGCTTTGTCATAGAGCTTGAAGTCGGGAATTGTGATGTCACCAGCTTTGGCTTTCTTTTTCAATATTCCTCTGGCTATTCGAGGTCTTTTCTTGTTCCATATAAATTTTAGGATTATTGTTCCATTTCCTTGAAAAAAATGGATGGGACTTTGATAGGGATTGCATTAAACATGTAGACTGCTTTAGGTAGCCTAGACATTTTCATAATATTTGTTCTTCCAATCCATGAGAATGGAACATTTTTCCATTTCTTTGTGTCTTCCTCAATTTCTTTCATGAGTACTTTATAGTTTTCTGAGTATAGATTCTTTGCCTCTTTGGTTAGGTTTATTCCTTTATTCCTAAGTATCTTATGGTTTTGGGTGCATTTGTAAATGGGATTGACTCCTTAATTTCTCTTTCTTCTGTCTTGTTGTTGGTGTAAAGAAATGCAACTGATTTCTGTGCATTGATTTTATATCCTGACACTTAACTGAATTCCTGTACAAGTTCTAGCAGATTTGGAGTGGAGTCTTTTGGGTTTTCCACATATAGTATCATATCATCTGCAAAGAGTGATAGTTTGACTTCTTCTTTGCTGATTTGGGTGCCTTTAATTTCTTTTTGTTGTCTGATTGCTGAGGCTAACTAAGACTTGTAGTACTCTGTTGAATAGCAGTGGTGATAATGGACATCCCTGCTGTGTTCCTGACCTTAGTGGAAAGCTCTCAGTTTTTCTCCATTGAGAATGATATTTATGGTGGGTTTTTCATAGATGGCTTTGATGATACTGAGGTATGTGCCCTCTATCCCTACACATTGAAGAGTTTTGATCAGGAAAGGATGCTGTACTTTTCAAATGCTTTTTCAGCATCTATTGAGAGTATTGTATGGTTCTTGTTCTTTCTTTTATTAGTGTATTGTATCACATTGTTTGATTTGCAGATGTTGAACCAAACTTGCAGCCCTGGAATAAATCCCACTTGGTTGTAATGAATAATCCTTTTAATGTACTGTTGGATCCTATTGGCTAGTATTTTGGTAAACATTTTTGCATCTGTGTTCATCAAGGATATTTGTCTGTAATTCTCTTTTTTGATGGGATCCTTGTCTGGTTTTGGGATCAAGGTAATGCCCCATAAAATGAGTTTGGAAGTTTCCTTCCATTTCTATTTTTTGGAACAGTTTCAGGAGAATAGGAATTAATTCTTCTTTACATGCTGGGTAGAATTCCCCTGGGAAGCCATCTGGCCCTGGGCTCTTGTTTGTTTGGAGATTTTTGATGACTGCTTCAATCTCCTTACTGGTTTATGGGTCTGTTCAGGTTTTCTATTTCTTCCTGGTTCAGCTGTGGTAGTTTATGTTTTTAGGAATGTGTTCCTTCTGTTTTATATAATTATTTAAGTTTTAAGTTTTGTATTTTGTTGACTGTTGAACTTAAAAAAAAAAATGATGTACCCAATAACATAATGCTGGCTCAGTTCTTTGAGATGATCTCCAACACTTTGGATCTTGGGAAAATACAAGCTTTAGGCTGGAGTATGTGAAAATTTCTCCCTCCTCATCTTTGTTGTTACACAAATGTGGCCTTCATTGTTTCCAACTGTAATGCATTCTCCCTCTGATATAGGACATGATAACTACAAAAGGTCCTTCTTGTTACTGGCTATTGATGAATGATGCTTTCAAAGAAAGATCTTGATCAAAAGGAGAATATGTAAAAATTAGTAAAAAGAAACCTTTCTTAGAATGGAGTCAGGAGGCAGGCAGGGGGAGTTTTCATGCTGTTCAGTGCTTCAGCAATTGCAGACCCAACAGAAAGAGAGCGATCTTGCATGTGGATACTACTTTACTATCCCAGCAGGAGGAAAGAAGATTTCTTCCTCCCCTGGTAACAACCCAGCCAATGTGGTACAGTTACCGATCAGCCAATGAGAAGCCACTGTACATAGAATTCCCAGTTCACTTAAATAGACCTTTTGTTTATAATAGCCTTGTCCAACTTCCCCTCTTCTCTGTAAGAGTACTCCTCTCTGGACTTCCCTATGGTTTTGTTGTAGTTTGCTTGTCCTGAATTGCAATTCTCTGTTATTCTTCAATAAACCCATCTTTTGTTGGCAAAATAACTGGCAATTTTGTTTTCAAGGTTAACAGCCTTGATGGGCCTTATATTCTTTGAAGAAGACAAAAAGCAGATAAGCAGAATAAATCTGTGTGTGTGTACACAAAAATTAAGGCATCCTGAAAAGTAGAGAGTAACAGGTATTCTTTTAAATAGGTTGTCCAAAGAATATCCTTCTGAATAAATTAATTTTGAAGAAAGGTATAAATGAAAGGAAGAAGCAATAAAGTATCTGGGGAAAGAGTTTTCCAAGCAAGAGCTCAGCAAGTGCAAAGGCCCTGAGATGGGGGACATGCTGTCATGTGCCAGCTATAGCAAGGGTGTCAGTTTATTTGGAGTGCAATAAAGTCGATTAAAATGAAGTAGGAGAGGCAGCTAAAGTTCACATCACATAAGGTTGTACAGGCTGTACTAAGGAGTTAGGATTTATTCTAGGTTTGATGGGAAGGCATTGGAAGATTGCAATCAGGGTTATTATGATATTTGCATTAAAAATGCAACTATGAAATGCAAAGTGAAGAAGAACCACTCTGGCTGCTTTTTGGAGAATTAGTGGTAGGGGTGCAAGAGTGGAAGCAGGGAGCCATTTCATTGGCTCCCACAGTAAGTCAGGTGGAAGATGCAGGGACTTTGATTTGGGCTGTCAACAGTGATGTCTCAGTGGCAATGCATAAGTTTAAAAGGACACAATGAACCTCTTTCAATCCTGTCAGTATGGTTTTGCAGCTGCATGTGTGACCTCATTTGGAAATAATGTCAAAAGTCTAAATTTGAAATCTTTGTGACTGTGAGTCCAGATTCGAAAAGATCTTCTACTTACCCCCCTTGATGACCCTGGGACTGCCAATATTAGCCTCGTGGAAGTGGTCATACCTCTGTCCACATACCAGGACAGTTTTTTGGATATCAGTGGAGCCTGGACTCACTGCATTACAGCACTCAGTGAGTCTGCTCACAGCACTTCTGTTTCCAGTGCAAAGGCCCTGTCAATCTTCCTTGGGTGGTGACATGAATCTCTTTTCACAAACATGGGTACAAATTGCCCTCAAGAACTTTTCATGCCTTCCTGAGCCATTGCTTTTTCCTCTGCTCAGGCTTTCAGATCAAGTAGGAAGCTGTGGTCACACTTTGTGGAGGAAGCGGAGGATTAAACTACCCCATACCCACATTTTCCCATGACAAGGTCTGTCTTCTCTAAACAGCCAGCTTGAAGTAACTTAGAGAGAAGCTGAAAGACTTTTCCCTCAGTCTTTTCAAAATCTCCCATAAAAGACAAGTAAAACCTTAAAAAAAGTGAGCAGTTTTATATATACATTTCTATGCCTTTTCTAAAGGTTTTGTTATATTAATTTTTTGTATTTTTTTGAGTTACTTGCTGTGATGTGGAATTTTTTTCCCTTCCCACTTTCCTCCAAGGACATAATATTATTGCAGGCTTTCTACTAAAAGATAAAATTACTGCCACAAGTAGTGCGAAGTCATAGAGAGATCATATTCCAGATGGAATAGTTTCTGAACAAAGAGGATGCTTTTTAAAGATTCTACTAAATGTGACTTTCCAAGGGCCAGTGTAGGCAGTCTAGACACTAAAATTACCCAGCCCATCTATGGATGGGAGGGGCTGTGGCTCTCTGGGAAGACCTCCAACTACACACAGGGCAGCCTGCTGACAGCTGGAAAGAGCTTACTCTGAGGGTCAAACTGCAGAAATGTTAGTTTCCTCTCCTGTCCTATCACCTTGATTCTCAGTGACTTTCATATATGAAATATTATATGGAAAATGAAGTATTCTATTTATCTTGTAGTTTCAGTGTTTCAGAGTATTCTCATATTCATTGGAACAAAACATATGAAAGCATCTTGTAAATTGTAAAGCAGTATGCAAATGGAAGTTATTAGAATTGTTAATGCCTCATTTTTCATAAAACCCTGGGAAAGGCAGGTGTTAATACCACCCCTATCATATGAGGAGGAAATTGGGATGAGATCCGATGTTAGCTCCATGTCCTTTGAGTGAATGATTTGGGGATTACAGCGAGCCAGTTAAACGTTCTTCGTATCAACAGTCTTCTAACCATAAACCAGGTTTGATAATGGGTCTAATTATGAATAGAAGGGTGAGGAAAGTGGCACGATCCAATTTGCAGTTGCATGGACACAGAGAATACAGTGTAGAAAAAGAAAGCTGATGGTAGCAGAATCAGTTCATAGGTAGTTGCAGTAGAGCAAGAGAGAGAAATTAGTGGGCCTGAGTGAGGTTGGTCTATGTAGGGTTGTGGAGAAATGGTGATAATTGAAGAGACATTTTGAAGCTAGAATTCATAGTTCTTGTGATGAATGTTGGGGGGCAGCAACGCTTAGGGGGAGACTAAAAGTCTCTGGCCAGGATCATGATGTCATGTCCTAGGATGCAGAACAGAGGAAGCACAGGTATAGGGAAAGAAGATAATAAGTTATGTTTTGGACATGTTGGGTTTTAGGTGTCAGAGGGACGTACAAGAGGAGTCCAGTGAACGGTTGGACATGGATACATGAGTCTGGCATACAGGGCAAACAGATCTCGGCTAAAAATAGAAATTTGGGAATTAGCATATTGATGGTAAATGGAGATCATATTACTAAATTGTGTGAAGCAGGGGAGGATGTCTGTCTTGTGAACCAGTTTTAATAATGCACTAAATGTTTTTGTATGTTTCTGTGTTAATTCTTCTAGAGAGTGAGTGCATGACTTTTTTTCACATCCATAAAAGCATCAGTGACAAGCAAACAGACACAGTGGTGAAGAGGACCTGGGACCAAATACTGCAACACACATTTTGAAGAAATAGTCTTCAAGGGATATTTTGAAGGAGTGGCCACATAGGTGAAAGCAAAGCTAGAATCATGTAAGTCAAGGGGCAACAGTATTTCGAGAATATGGGTGCTGCCATTGATGTCAGATAGTGGAAAAAGCTCAGGTAAAAGGAGGAGGGAAAGGCTCCACTGGGCTTATCTTCAAGTTACCTTGTCAAGAGCAATTTGTAGTGAACCGGTGGGAGCAGAAATCTTTGTGTTGAGGCGTAAATGAGAAGTGAGAAAGGGAACCTCCTTTCCCAAGAGTCTGGACTAAGTTGTTCTGAAACTAGTTGTTATAATTACTGACCAGACGGTTTGAGGAGATCATCCTGATAAACCAAAGAATTCATTGCTTAAAGTTTTATTTTGCAAAGGATTAGTTTAGCATCATAAAGGTAAAACATTGCTAGAGACAGCTTTTTAAAAGATAAAACTATTGGATAAAAGGTTGAGGACTACTGCTGAAAATGTGATTTGTTTTCCTGGGTAAAGCAAAGCTTTAAGAAGACGCTTCTCCTATGAATCCTGTTGTGGCAGAATTGAAAATCTTTCCTTTCTCCCCACATATATTATCATTGTAGTTCGTGAAATACTTTGGTGTGCTTACTCTTTTATATGTCCATGTCCTTCTGCTCTGTTGTAAGCCTCTTGGGAGCAAGGACTGTATCATATTCATCTTTATATCCCCAATCATGAGCAAATAATTGGGACTTAATAAATGCATTGACTGAATGAATGATTTTTTATTATCTACTCAAATATATCTATTAGTCTCATTTTGAATTTCCATTTATACAATAAGAATTGGAATTTTTCTGTTGTCTTAAAGAGATGACTATTTTCCCCACAATGCATTTGGAATATTATGAATAAGACAATGGAAAAGAAAATGTCACAATTCATTTGAAATGCAAAGAGCAAATAAACAGCAGTTAAATAACAGACATTAAATGTTGCACATATGTCAAGTAATAACAAGAATGCTTTTCCCAGAATTTGAAACATTGATGAGTGAGATTGTTGTGGCATTAGAATTTTTTTAGGCTAAAAAGGAGCCTGATGCAAATTAATATTCTATGCATTAGAAGAAAGGAGAGTGCAGTGAATTGGTAGAATCAGTTCTACTGACAGAAGACTCCACAACTTCAAAGCTTGCTATTTGACACTTTATAAGAGAGCTTGGAAAGCTTATTGCTGGGAGGGGGAACAAGGACAGTTTTCTTTGGTTGCAGTGGTTACACTTTTCATTCCTTCCTACCTCCGTGGGGATCACAGTGGACCCTCTCAGGAAGGACTTACCGCTATGCTAAAACAACACATAATTCAACAAAGAACAACACACATACATGCCATTGGGTAAATTCATTGAATTGGACATTTATTTATCCAACTCAGTCTTTGGTCATAATGAAAGGGGCAATGAGACTTTTCAAAGTGATTCTGATATAAGTAACAGTGATGTGTGGAAAAATGAAACCTCATTTGTACTTTCTAAAAATTTTTAATATGCAAGATGTATTTCATTTGATATATAACATTAAAACAAAATTTGGATAACATGCATCCCAAAATTCTTACGGAATTAAAAAAATATGGTATGTTAGTCTTCAGCATGACTTTGTAGGATACCAAGTTATATCTCTCTCCAATATTTATTAAAAGTGTCAAGGAATGACAGTAGTTATTCACTTATTTATTATGTCATCATACATCTATTTGGTGCCATGCCCTAATACCACTCCTCTAGTGATAATAAGCAAAGAGAATTTTAAAGATACAAAATGTATCTTTTTAATAGAAAACCATGCAAATATTTATCTGCTTATTGGAATTCTGGTTGAACTTTTCT
This sequence comes from Taxidea taxus jeffersonii, assembly GCA_003697995.1. Classification (NCBI taxonomy): domain Eukaryota; kingdom Metazoa; phylum Chordata; class Mammalia; order Carnivora; family Mustelidae; genus Taxidea; species Taxidea taxus. The sequence goes on from RCUC01135278.1 coordinate 35,940, forward strand.
ATCTATAACATCTAGCAGGAGATCTTACAAAAATAAGTTTGCTTGAGGAATTTCTGACCCTTGTTCTTGGATGATATCCTGTGATGTTAATAGTATTTGCAGCTACCATGTGAACAGCTTTTCCCATAGAGATTCTTAAGTCAGAATCTGACAGAGGAGGTTCTTTTTCTCCTGATCATCTAAGCACATCAGAATGAAGTTGTTGTGATGAATTTTCCATCCTTAAAATAAATGTGCTTGGAAAAGAGCTACCTCAAGGGAATGGCTTTCTGCATATACTTTTACTTTCTGAGCAAAATGATTATACTCCCTTCCCAATTCTCCCCACCCCAGAAAAGAGAAAATAAGATCATATCGAGTGCAATTTTTAAAAATAGAAGATTTGACTGTATGGTTTTATTTGATCTCATTTATCTTTCCATATTTATATATCTGGACGTTACTTCACCTCACCTCTAGACTCAAAGGCCAACTGCCTGCTTGATATCTCCACTATAAGTTAATGGGCATCTCTAACTTAGCATGTCCAAAACTTGGTGCTTGGTTCCTGCCCCTTCCAACAATTTCCTTTTCCATAGCCATCTCTCTTAGAGCAAAATGTACCACTATCCATCCACCAAGGAACCCCTAGGAATCACCCCTCACTCACTTCATAATCCCTTTACATGCCATCAGTTCTTCAGAAGTCTTATTAGTGTTTCTTCAAAATCTAGTCATAATAGGTCCACTTGTCAGCATCTTCCATAGCTACCACCTCAATCTGGACCACCATCATCTCTTTAGGAGACAAAGACTTCCTACATTTGATCTCCCTCCTTCCATATTTGCTGCTTTTATAGTCTACACTCAGTGAATAATCTTTTGAAAATCTAAATTGGATTGTACATTCACTAAATTAAACTCTCTTATGGCTTCCCCACTGCTGACTTCTTCCACAGTCTGCAAAGGTCTATGTGATTTGGACCTTGCCCACCTCCTTGACCTCGGTTCATTCCACTTTTCTCTCATGATGTTCCCACAAGAGGGCCCACCTGTGAACACACCAAGCTCACACCTCCTTAAGACAGTTGAATCCCCTCTCGTGTTCCAGATCTTCACATTTGCCTGGGTTTTTTTGAGGGGATGCGCATTTGGGGGTCAACTCAAATGTGCCCTCCTCAGATGTCTTCCATGACCACCTGATCTAAATCTTAACCTGAAAACTTTACATTTATTACTCTTTGGGGCTTTTTTCATAGCTCATCATAATCTGATACTTTCTTTTTTTATTGTCCAACTCTCCCAAATAAAAAGTGTCCTCTGTGAAAACAGGCATTTGATCTGCTGTCTCAGCCACAGTATCTGTAGCAGCTGTAACAGTTTTGGTCCATAGTGAACACTTGTTCATATTTGTTGAATGAATAAATGAAAGAAGCCCCAGAAATTTTAATAAGTATATTTAGAAATTTAGCAATCAATAGCACTAATAGTAATAGGCTGAGCTTTTATGCAATAATTATTAATGTGTCAGGGCGCCTGGGTGGCTCAGTGGGTTAAGCCTCTGCCTTCAGCTCAGGTCATGATCCCAGGGTCCTGGGATGGAGTCCCATATCGGGCTCTCTGCTCAGCAGGGAGCCTGCTTCCTCCTCTCTCTCTGCCTGCCTCTCTGCCTACTTGTGATCTCTGTCTGTCAAATAAATAAATTCTTAAAAAAATTTTTAAAAATAAAAATAATTATTAATGTGTCAACTGTAAAGGGCCTAATAAACCAGATGATAGTTATTTCAGGGGTCAAAATACAATTGTACTAGCTCTGGGAATTAAATCCCTGAAGAATCATAATATACAAAATCAAATTTTTTGAGGTTGTAGGTTGAGATAAATTCAAAAAACAAAACAAATCTGGAGATGGGTTAAGAGAGGCTGACAAAGGAGCAGATGTATAGAGTGAATGGAGTGAGAGGTATTTGAAGTTCTGGTGGGAAGGATACCTTGGGAACTGGAAATCAACTGAGAAGAGCAGCCCTGGGCATCAGGGAAATACAAATCAAAACCACAATGAGATACCACCTCATACCAGTCAGAATGGCTAAAATTAACAAGTCAGGAAATGACAGATGCTGGCGAGGATGTGGAGAAAGGGGAACCCTCCTACACTGTTGGTGGGAATGCAAGCTGGTGCAACCACTCTGGAAAACAGCATGGAGGTTCCTCAAAAAATTGAAAATAGAGCTACCTTATGACCCAGCAGTTGCACTACTGGGTATTTACCCTAAAGATACAAACGTAGTGATCCAAAGGGGCACGTGTACCCGAATGTTTATAGCAGCAATGTCCACAATAGCCAAGTTATGGAAAGAACCTAGATGTCCATCAACAGATGAATAGATAAAGAAGATGTGATATATATATACAATGGAATACTATGCAGCCATCAGAAGAAATGAAATCTTACCATTTGCGACGACATGGATGGAACTAGAGCGTATTATGCTTAGCGAAATAAGTCAACTGGAGAAAGACAACTATCACATGATCTCCCTGATATGAGGAAGTGGAGATGCAACGGGGGTGGGGGTCAAGATGATAGGAAAAGAAAAAATGAAACAAGATGGGATCGGGAGGGAGACAAACCAAAAGAGACTCTGATTGTCATAAAACAAACTGAGGGGGGTGGGGGAGGAGAGGGGTTGGGAGAGGGGGGTGGGGTTACATTATATGTTTAAATAAAAAAGCTTAAAGAAAAAAAAAAGAGACTCTTTACCTTGGTTCATCTGAATTGAGTTGAGATCACATTAAGGTATAGGGGTAAGATTAAGAATTAACTTGTATGATAATGTCTTGTAAATACAGCAAGCATTAGGAAGAGTTTTCTTTTTTAAAGGACCTCTCACTTTTTATCATGATAGGTAACTCACAAAAGCAAGAAAGAGAACAGCCTGGGGGAGTATGGGAAACAAAGTCTCCAAAAGTAATACACAAAGTATATACATTTGCAAAAGAAAAGGTGAGGTCCTGACAAGGTCCAAAAAGATAAAAAACAGTAGATGGTGACCTGGACTCATAAGAATTGATACCAAATTTAGAATTAAAGACACACTCAGGCAATCCTAATTATCCGTGGCAACATGGCAAATGTTAACCCTGGGATGCTTCTCCTCATCACCGGCAGTCAGAATTCAATGTGTGAATTTGGAATAGAAACTCATTTCGCCTTCACACAACATAATTATGAGGTAAATTTTCTGGAAAAACAATGCATGTAATAGATTCCAAAGTCAAGTGGAAGTGATTTTTAAATTATTTGCTATTTTGGGTTATTCAAAATAACCAAACATTGATTTTATAGCTATATCATCACATATTTGAAATGAATGAAAGAATAAATGAATTTATATACAGTGAAACATTAGATTGGGGTGGTAATTGGCTGCAAATAGAAAAGTAGGGCAGTTTGATATGTAAGCTCTTATTTCTAGCATAACTTTGTTTTAAAATTTATAAATGTTGTCTATATAACATATACACACATAAATAAAATCAAATGGATTTCAGGCTACAATGTACCAGACAGATTATCTAATCAAATCCATCATCATAGGCAGAAATAATCAGTTTTACCATTTAACATGTACTCAAACATGATCAAAATTACTGTGTAAAGTATGACTAAGGACTCATGAAGCTCATGAAGTTTCATTCAAGGGCACACTATTATTTTAGGGTGGAACTGGCATGGCTCTTGACTCTTAGGATAATAGTCTCCTAAGAACAATATGTCACCATATCCATCGTTGGGTAACTCAAACCAATTTAATTAGAACTATTTAAATAGATCATTTCTCTATCAAGTGATTATCTTTATTATTTGGGATTGCCATTTCATGATCTCCTAAAAGCACTTGCTAGGAAAAAAAAGCAAGAAGTTTGGGTCATTTTTCCCAACGTTCTACTTAAAATAATTTAATAAAATCCTAATATTTCTTTTCCACAACAGGGTTTGCTGCCAGAACACAGGTGTTATGAAAACCATCACTCAGCCTAAACCAAAATGGGAAAGGAAAAGACATCAACATCATCGTCATTGGACACGCAGATTTGGGCAAGTATACCGCTCTGGTCATCTGATCTACAAATGTGTTGGGATCCACAAAAGAACTATCGAAAAATATGAGAAGGAGGCTGCTGAGATGGGAAAGGGCTCCTTTGAGTATGCCTGGGTCTTGGATAAACTGAAAGCTGAACCTGAATGTGGTATCACCATTGATATCTCCCTGTGGAAATTCAAGACCAGCAACTATTATGTGACTGTCATTGATGCCCTAGGACACAGAGACTTTATCAAAAACCTGATGACAGGCACAACTCAGGCTGACTGCTGTCCTGATTGATGCTGCTGGTGTTGGTAAATTTGAAGCAGGTGTCTCCAAGAATGGGCAGACCAGTGAGCATACCCTTCTGGCCTATACACTGGGTGTAAAACAACTAATTGTTGGTGTCAGCAAAATGGATTCCACTGAACCACCTTACAGCCAGAAGAGATACGAGGAAATCGTTAAGGAAGTCAGCACCTACATTAAGAAAATTGGCTACAACACTGACAAAGTAGCATTTGTTCCAGTTTCTGGTTGGAATGGTGACAACATGCTGGAGCCAAGTGCTAACATGCCTTGGTTCACTTGGATGGAAAGTCACCAATAAAGATGGGAATGTCCATGGAACCACAGTGCTTGAAGCTCTGGATTGCATTCTGCACCAACTCACCCAGCTGATGAGCCCTTGCGTCTGCCTCTCCAGAGGCACGTCTACAAAAATGGTGGTATTGGTACTGTCCCTATAGGATGAGTGGAGACTCGTGTTCTTAAATCTGGCACGGTGGTCGCCTTTGCTCCAGTCAATGTTACAACTGAAGTAAAGTCTGTTGAAACGCACCATGAAGCTCTTTCTTGGAACAATGTGGGCTTCAATGTCAAGAACATACCTGTCAAAGGTGTTCGTCATGGCAGTGTGGCTGCTGACAGCAAAAATGACCACCAATGGAAGCAGCTGGCTTCACGGCTCAGGTGATTATCCTGAATCATCCAAGCCAAATCAGTGCTGGATATGCACCTGTGCTGGGTTGTCACATAGCTCACATTGCTTGCAAGTTTGCTGAGCTGAAGGAGAAGATAGATTGTTGTTCTGGAAAAAAGTTGGAAGATGGTCCTAAGTTCGTGAAATCTGGTGACGCTGCCGTTGTTGATATGGTTCCTGGGAAGCCTATGTGTGTTGAGAGCTTCTCTGACTATCCTCCTCTGGGCCGTTTTGCTGTTCATGACATGAGACAGGCAGTTGCTGTGGGTGTCATCAAAGCAGTGGACAAGAAGGCAGCTAGACCTGGCAGGGCCACCAAGTCTGCCCAGGAAGTTCAGAAAGCTAAATGAATGTTATCCCCAATACCTGCCACCCCAGTCTTACTCAGTGATGGAAGGACATCTCAGAACTGTTTGTGTCAGTGTCATAATAAGACTGGTTAATGATAACAATACATCATAAAACCTTCAGAAGGAAAGGAGAATTGTGGACCATTTGTTTTTGTGTCTGGGTGTGTATGGCAGCTTTAAGTTATTAGCTTTTAAAATCAGTACTTTTTAATGGAAACAATTTGACCAAAAATCTTTCACAGAATTTTGAGACCCATTAAAACAAAAGTTGAATGAGAAAAAAAATCCTAATATTTGAGGAGAGTAGGTTTCAATTCTGGACCCATCTTTATTCTCTGGCCCACATAATGCTGGAGAACTTGTATAATTAACAAAATCATACTTCAGCATCCTTAAATTAAATATGTTTAAAATATGCTGTAAGAATTTGTCACTTTTTCATATTTTTTTGCCTGAAAGTATATGTCTTTATTTCTTTTAGGAACTCTGGAACACAGAAGCGACTGTTGACACCTGATTTCTCTTTGGCAGATGACCAGATAGAATCAGCATTAACAATGTGCAGAAAATGCCAAATGCGGGGGAAATGACAAATGTGCCAGATGATTTAATATCGAGTAAAGATAAAGGTTAACAGAAACGATCTTTTCCTCTTAGTTTGCAAAATAAGTTAAAAATGCTTTCTGCCTTTGCAAAATACTTTACAAAGCATAGCTTTAAAATGAAAAGAGTGGTTTTTATATATGTTCTGTAAAAGCGCTATTATACACCTGATAGTCACAGAGCAGTTATGCTCAGAATATGTTTACTAGTAAAAGGAGATATTTAAGCCCAACATTTGGGGAAAAAGTAAATAATGAGAATCAGATAACTTCTTCCACTAGCTTGAGCAGTCCTAATCAAACCTGGGAGTATTTTAGATAGGGGCTCCTGGCCAGTCTTCCTTGCTCTTACTTGTCACCAGAGGGGCCTGGTGGCAGAAGAGGGCAAATGAGCTTGAATGCAACATTATGCAGAGCAGAGCAGACTGGCTATGGCCTCTCATTTTATATTTTTCTCTTTAATGAGAATATATTAATATCCTTCTCTTAATTCTAAACATAAGAACTAGCCAATGCAGATAACTTTAAAAATGTAGAAAGGCACAAAGGAAAAATGAAAATTTAAAAAAAAAAAAAAAAAAACTCAGGGGCACCTGGGTGGCTCAGTGGGTTAAGCCTCTGCCTTGGGCTCAGGTCATGATCTCAGGGTCCTGGGATCAAGCCCCGCATCGGGCTCTCTGCTTGGTGGGGAGCCTGCTTCCCCATCTCTGCCTGCCTCTCTGCCTACTTGTGATCTTTCTCTCTGTGTCAAATAAAATAAAATAAAATCTTAAAAAAAAATAAAAAAATAAAAACAAAAATCATCCCAAATCTGACTCTCCAAATATAATCCCTGTTAAGATCAGGGTATATTATGACCGTTAAGTTATGCCATATATTCTGTTTTTACCTTTCTTATCAGTTATGTAGTAGCCAATTTCTCATTTCAGTACTTTTTGACACCATCCCTTAAATGGCTGCATGCTATTCCATTATATGAATATACTATAACTTAGTTAACCAGTCTCCAATAATTAGAGATTTAGACTTTTATTTTTTGCTATTATTGATAATGTTAGCACATTAATTTTTATTCTTTAGTATTCCAACTTTCTTAAATAGGGTTACCATGCAAAGGAAGAGTAAGGAAGTATCATCTATCCTATTTTTATGAATAAAAACAGTCATTAGAATAAAGAGTTATAGAAGTTATGGAAAGTTATCTTTTGACAGTTTAGCACTGCTTGATATAATACAGCTTTAATCATTAAATTAGGTCTGGTTTACTAAAAATAATGGGTATATATATTTTTAGACTCTGAGTTGTGGTTTATACCATATAATCATAATATTAGAAAAATAAGTGCATTTTTGCAAAGGTTTTTATTGTTTAGGATAGCTGTAAAGTTTGTACAGAATCTTCATTTGCAGCTTATTAAATACAAAAACACTGTGGTTGGGCTTTGAATTAAAGTTAAATTGGCAAAAGTTATAAATCCATATCATCTCCTAACAACAGAAGGAGCTAATAGGAACCATATCTTGAAGGCAATTCTTGTATCAAGCCATATATTTTTATTTTTATTTTATTTTATTTTCTTAAGATTTTATTTATTTATTTGACAGAGAGAGAGAGAGAAAGAGAGATCACAAGCAGGCAGAGAGAGGGGGGAAACAGACTCCCTGCTGTGCAGAGAGTCCAATGTGGGGCTGGATCCCAGGACCTTGAGATCATGACCTGAGCCAAAGGCAGAGGCTTAACCTGCTGAGCCACCCAGGTGCCCCCAAACCATATGTTTTTAAATATGATATTGCACTGTTTATTAAAAAGCCTTTGGGAAATTTTGACCAGGAAAAGGAATAGAGACTGCTCGCCTACACCTATAAATGGTGGCTTAACATAATGATATGGTAGAGCTGCATTCTGATGTGGATTTAAGGAGTAAGGATAAAACCCAAATAAATATATTTTGTGACACTGGTGAACTGATTTTAACCATGAAATGACTGAATTTGTTAACAAGATTCTTTCTTATAGTTTTATTTTATGTAAAACTGTGTCCTGAGCTTTTCTTATCCTCCAAAAAAAAAAAAGCCTTCTGACTTTACTATTTTGACTTTGAACTAAATACATGCACACACACAAAGAATTTCTGCAAATCTGTAAAACCAAGTTTCTTTACTATCTTGATGAGTTCCACTGAGGTCAGTTTATAAACTAAACATTATGAGTGGGGATATTCCCATATTAGACTTATGAAATAGGTTAATAATTTCATATGAGATGCTTTTGCTCTTCCGGGCAAGTATATTTCATAACCAATAACACAAAATCAAGAAATGCATCCATACCAAGAACACATTTTGTTGCTGTCTTTTAAGAAAGGAAATGTTATTTCTTTTCCCTGGAATTAATTTCTTGACTCATAGCTGTAGTAACTTCCATTTTTCCTTCCCCAGACCTAGTACAAATTCCACACATATTATGGATCAGAACATAAGCCTTTAGAAAAATCTATATAAGCCAGCTGTTTACAAATTTTTTTTGCTCTATTGGTTAGCTGCAAGTGGGTTTTTACATAGACCCAGAAATGCAGAAAGAATTCTCTATAGCCACATCCAGCACGGTGTGTCGTACAATATTGTAAAAAAGGTTCGTATTGTTTTCAGGTCAGATTCTTTAAAGCAGATGCACATTACGATAATCTGATGATAAATACCCAAACAAAGCTGTACATTGTCACATCTTTGAACACTTTGTGCACATTATACAAATCATACAAATACATGGTGCATGTTGAGATTAACATGACCAGTGGATAATGATGTCAGCAGCACTACTATATTAAGAATATGAGAAAATATTCCTGTTGCATTTATTCTCAATATGAAGATACAGCATTAGCATCAATTTAAAAATTCTATTTTTAGAATAGAATTTGCTACCAGAATACATCTCCATAAACAACCACTGTTTCAGACACTATAAAATACCAGATCAGCTTATATATACAAATATAAACTTATATATACACCAAGATAATTATTAGACTTGTTGATTTTGCAAAAATTTTAAATTATGTATTATAATAATAATATAACTATGGTTATAATATTATAATTATTATAAATTATAATAATTTCTTTGATTATATGCCTGTTCCCAATCTTTCTTCTCTAAACACATAAGTAGATTTGCATGTGATGCACAGTAAAATATTAGCTGTAAAATCTGAAACAATTCTTATACTGATAGTACTGTTGTTTAACATAAAAGTAATGCATTGTTTTTTATCTGTTCCCTGAAAACTATGAAACTATAAGCCCTCTTAGTATATCTTCAAGAAGCAATATTGGCAATTAACAAGAAGTATTCCAAAACTGTAATGACATAATTGGAGGGATTTTTTATGAAAAAAAGTAAGGAACTTAATTTCTACGAAGTAACTCTCTTGGATTCTCATTAAACCAAAGCTTACATAGATACGAAAAATGAATAAATGTGTAAATGACTATAGCAGCCATGTGGTTTATAACTATCAACCTGGAGTCAGATAATCTGAATTCAGATAATCTGAATAATCTGAATCGAATCTAGGTGGATTCGAAAAAGGTAAAGAGAGTTTATGGATGTTGGTTGTCTATGCTCTGCTGTATCCTAAGTGTTTGTATATCTCATCTTAGTTGATCCTCATGTCTCTATAAGGCAGATATCATGTGTTCCATTTGATAGTTGTGAAAACAGAAGCTCAGTGGTTTCATGCAACTCATTCTGAATGACATTGCTAGGATGGGAAACTGAATTTATAGGCAAGATCCATCCTTGGTCCAATACAGCACTCATTCTCTGGCTCTAACCCTTGAAATTGAACTTTCTTTGCATATTAGTTTCCTCATATGTGAGAGATGAAAAGAAATACTGCATTACCTATCTTCCAAGGTGTTCTAAGAATCAAATGCAATGTGAAACAACTTTGAAAGCTATGTGGAATGCTGCAAACGTAAGACTTACCAGAATAAACAGTTAGGTTTTATTAGTGATAAAAGCTCCAACCTGTATTCCATCACACTTGCTTCTTTTCTTCTCTTCCCATTTGTTCTTCTAACATCCTCTCCCCTAATTCATTTCTTCCCCTACTAGTGAAAATCCTTTCTGTCAGTTTCGAGTTGCCCAATAAGAGCACTGAACTGAGACTCTAGAATGTACTCTCTTTTCCCGTTTAGCCTTCATATTCTTCTGGGTGTTGAGACAAGGGCTGTTTTCAAGTTCCAGAGGCCACCAAAGGTCTTGGCTGTGGTCCCCTTTCTTAATTGTCAAAGCCAACAACAGCATGTTGATGCTTCCCATGTCACCTTTCTCTCCTGCCACATTTAGGGGCCTGTGTGATAAGATTGGGTCCAGGATAGTCTCCCCATCTCAAACCTTAATCACGTTTGCAAAATTTCTTTTTGCTATGTAAGGTAAAATAGTCACAATTTCCAGTGATTAGGGCATGGAGATCTTTGGAGGACCATTATTCAGCCCATGACACAGCTTCTAATAATATCATTTAAGCCAAAGAATCAGCCATTCCAAAGACCAGCTCTGTTCCTGAACTTTTTAGCCATTGAGAGGAAAAATCCCATTTTTTGGTCAATGCAGCTTTAGTCAGGTATTTTGCTGCTTGCAACTTAAAAAGCCCTAACTAATACATAATTTGACTGTAACTCAGGCCTTGTGTGTGTGTGTGTGTGTGTGCGCTTGTATCCTGAAGAACTACTATTTCAAAGCATGCTCTTTGGAGAATGTTGATTTTTTTTCCAACTACCTGATTTTATAGAGGAAACCAAGACTGCAAAGAAGAAAACTGATTTTCTCAAGGTCCCAACCCTGTTCATTTCAGAATCAACAGTGAATCTCCAGATTCCAGGCTTTCATTACAGTGTTTGTATATGTGGATATTTTCGCCTTCATCATGGATGTCTAGCTTCCCCTGCAATGGCCAGCCACCTCAGCATCTCTTTTGGTGAAGACTTGCGGAGTCCCTTTTTGTGCCCCAGCAAGCTACCATCTGGATTTTATTTCCAGTTGCAACTTCTGCTTTTCTTTTAGCTAAAGAAAGTCAATTGCCTACTTGACCATTGCACTGATTATTCACTCATTTGTTTGTTCTTTTTTTTTTTTTAAACAAAATTACTTAGCTGGCACTAGTAAACTAAGTTGACATCTCATATTTGTACATGAATTAAATCTTCACATGTTATTGTGACTTTTCTTTTTAAAGAAATGATAGAGGAACACCTGGGAGGTTCGGTCAGTTAAGCGACTATCCAACTCTTGATTTTGGCTCAGGTCATGATCTTAGGGTCATGATCAACAGGGAGTCTGAGAGTCTCCTCCCTCTGCCCTTTACCCCACTCACATACCCACTCTTTAAAAATAAATAAGTCTTAAAAAGAAAGAAATCTTAGAAATTTTTAATAACAATATTGTTATCTTCCTGTAGGCAAACATCTGTTACTGTTATAGTTCCTGATGACCTGGGCCAAGGTGACCTTGTTCAGTTCTTAGTTGGGAAATGTATCTGTTTTCCTGGCAAGGATATAAGAATGCACAATGGAAAAGGATTTCTAATTTCTGGGACTGAGAACAGCTTAGTCTCATAGCCACTCATGACTTGCTCAAGAGGTGTCTGTGATGTTTTGATCCTGTTGCCAGATGTCAGTTTGGATTTAAAAAATAAAGTAATACATTAGCATTAAAAAAACTTAGGACATTTCAGAGTTAATTTGTATTAAATTTTACACCAACAAATTTCATTTTATATATTTTGTTTATTTTTTGAAAGAGCAGAAGCAAATATGTGCTACCTGTGTTTTTCTCTCTTCCTAGCCTCTTCTTTGCTCCTCATACTGCCAACCTAAGTGTATCCTGACACAGAGCTCCCTCCCAGCTTGGCAAACTCAGAATCCCAAAGCCTCCTTATCATGCTTTCCAATGACCATGGAGACCTATTTCATGGTAAAGTTTGTGGGGTCCAGATGGTCCCACGATGAATGGGGAGAAGGAAGGGTCACTCCCTTTGGATCTCTTCAACAAATTGTTGTGCTTTCCATATCCAAGCCAGAATCCACTGTCAAGAGTATATATTTTTTTTCTTTGTCTACCCAGTGCTGCTGCCTCTCTTCCCAAAAAAACAGATCTTTTTTCTTGACATGGAGATGACATGTACAAGTTATTGCTGATTTCTGAAACTTCACTTTACAAACCACTGCTGTTAAATTTTAAAAAATAATAAGGTAAGTGTTGTTTTATTTCCATCTGTTTTCAATTTTAGTAGAGATAAAATTGTGTGTGTGTCTACCTATCTGTCTGTCTCCTCATGGTTAATAAGAGATGAGACCCATAATCAAATTGCTTAAGTTTAAATTCTTATCCCCTCACCTGCTGTGTGATTCTAAGCAGGTTACTCGCCTTCTATATTCCTCAGTTACGTCAGCTGTAAAATGAAAATAATAATAATGCCTGCCACCTGAGTTGATGTAAGATAATACACACAGAGTGCTTGAACCAGCATCTGATTTGCAGTAGTGCTCAAGAGGTGTGGTTATTGTTGTTATTTAAGAAGTAAATTCTACGTCTACTGTGAACCAAGGAAGCTAATAAACACTCGGTAGAAGTAGAATGATAATAGAGGGAAAAGTGGATATATGTAGGTTATCAGGAAGAAGACAAAAGAAAGAAGGGTAAGAACACAAAATTTTTTTTTCTCTAACCTCTAAACCACAAGAAGCTGTAGCACGTCCTTCCAATAAGCCCCCCATCTTTGGGCTTTCCCACACAAGAAGACTAGATTCCATAGTTGGAAAATGCCAAATTGAGGAATTCTCTGGTTAAGAGGGCTTCCGAGGACTAATTTGGTTGCCTCATTACTATATTTAATATTATTTCTGTGGGAAATACATTCCAGATTACAAACAAACCAAACTATAAAAGAAATTTTGAAATGAGACCCATAAGTAAATTAGGAAAGCCAATAGAGTACATTTTTGTTTGAAGAGGAAAAAGCAATGTAGGTGCCATTTGGATGGTTATGGTCTTGTCACCATCATGCTAGATGTTTTTTGCTGCTTTTTATATAAAAAATCAACATGAATTTTTAAATGTTGATTTAATTTCAGACAAGTGTAGAACTAATGTCTTCACTAAACATTTATAAATGAAATCTTTCATTATATTTGTCTTTTTTTTTTCTTTAAAGATTTTATTTATTTATTTGACAGACAGAGATCACAAGTAGGTGGAGAGGCAGGCAGAGAGAGAGAGGAGGAAGCAGGCTCCCCGATGAGCAGAGAGCCCGATGCGGGGCTCGATCCCAGGACCCTGGGATCATGACCTGAGCCGAAGGCAGAGGCTTTAACCCACTGAGCCACCCAGGTGCCCCTTATATTTGTCTTTTTATAGAATAATAAATTCAAAAGAATTTTTAAAGTATATAATGAATTTGGCATTATGATGAAATTCAGGAAATAGTTCCAATTTTAAAGACATGAGAAAAGGAGGGAAATCAATGATGATTATTAATCATTGCAGAATAAACAAAAATAATTATTCCAAAAGTACAGTTATAGCTGACAAAAAGTGCTATATGGTGTAAATTGTTGTTCTTTATTTTTCCAGATTTTTACTTTTAGAAAAATTATAATTTAACTTTTCTTGGTTAACATATCTTTATGTGTACATAATAGAAAAATAGTATACTTAACAAAGAAAGACTTAATTGAGATACCAGAAGTCAGTCTTTTTAATTATTGACAATTTTATAGAAATAATAATAAAACACTGTGGAATATTAGAGTAGAATATCTTTTTAAGCCAGTAGCTCATGAGGAGTCTCAATCATTTTTTATGTTATTGAAATATGTTTATTCATTATATCCCATTGGGTGGATGCAGATGACATGAGATAGAGTGTGTTTCTGTAATAGGAACACTGAATCAAAAAACAGGCCATCATAGCAGAATCCCTTTGCAAAGATGTAATCCCTGTGTAACTCTTGAACAAGGCTTCTTCCACTATAGTATCCAGCCCCCAAGATGGCCTTCAATGATACTTGTCTTCCAGTATTTACACCCTTCTGTTAATCCCTCCCATACTGAATGGGGTTGACTTGTGTAGCAAACTGGATATTGTGGAAATGATAGAGTATAACTTATAAGTGTAGGTCATAAACAGCATTCAGCTTCTGTTCTCTTGTATCACTTGCTCTGGGAGAAGTTAGCTGTTAAGAGGTCACTCAAGAAGTGAGATGATGAGACCCTAATGCCAAGGAACTCTTGAGACTTGAAAAACCCCGAGCCATAACCACTATTTAAATCACTTCTAAAATCTGCTAAGTGTGGGGAGATTTGTTACACAGCAAGAGATAACTAATACACTCAATCTTCAAAACACCTGAATTATGTTATGTGTTTGGTCATGGTATCTTCCAGCTCCTTTTCATACTTTTAGTAACATCTGCCAGCTGCAATGATGGTTGCACTTCATAATGTCAGATGTCTTCCACCAATTTCTAATCACCTCTTGACCATCAGCCTTTATTTCCTCAGTTTCTTTGAAGGTTTACTGTTTAACATCTAGCCTGACAGTTTAGGTGAAACCTCTAGAACAACCATTTGCAATATTTGGTCATCAGTATTGGCCAAAATTAGTCTCCTGAACTAAATTAATGGCAGAACTAAACAAACAGAAGTACCATTAAGGAAAAACACAGAATGGCATATGAATGCTCACTGACTGATAACTTAGAGTAATACCCATCATATATATTGGCTTATTTGCTATGAGAAAAAACTGAATATGTTATATATTTATATTACATTTGTATCAATCATGATAGGCTGGATTTTGCTGTTATATACATAAGCCCCGAATCTCAGAGATTTTATAAACTAAAGATTATTTCTTTCTCATTCTACTTATCCATGGGTTTACTTGGAATTTTGATCTGTATCATCCTTACTCCACTCTAAGATAAAAGCTGTTGAAACATTTCCAGTCACCATGGCAGGGAAAAAGCTATAGTAATTTTTGCTCACTGTTGCTCAAATTCATTGGGCATGGCTAATTTCAAAGAGGAAAAGGAAATATAACGCTGTTGTGTGCACAAGACTATTTGGCCAACAGTATATATGCCACCACATATATTCAAATTAATATCAAATATTTCTGAGATGAATATACTAAAATCAACCAGCACTATATAAGTAGTGCTGTATGGGACAGACTTATAATGTGACATTTTCCTGACAGAGGTAGGAGGGTGTGAGCTGGCAATAAAACACCGTGGTGAGAGTATAGAAGGATCAAAACCAGTTATAAGGACAATTAACTATATTTATTTGTTATTTTGTATATTAGAGACTAAGTGTCTAAGAGTACAGGGGAGAGCAAGGGATGATAGTAACTAAATGTTTGAAGAATCAAAGAGTAAACTAAATCAGTGAAGCCCTAGCATTTTGCGTATCTTAGTAATGATCCTGGGTGAGTCCAAGATCCCAAATTTGACTCAGTCCTGTAATAGTCTCTTTGATTAATTGGCTACCATCCCTGGAATGCTCAGTACAAGGAGTGACCTGGGTCAGTCTGAGTCCTTGAAGTCAGGGGATATTGTCTTATTCAAGTCTGGACCATACCAAGTTTGGCATATAGTGAACTTGGCCTCTTTGAAGGACCTTCCCTATGCGTTGTGGCATTTTCTTCCATTGCAGAATTCACAAGACAATCATTAACCCCAGCCACACGGGATATTTACCATTAACTCATGAATGTGATTATAGGAGCAATGTATTTTCTTTGTATATTCATTATATTGATAGATGGCAATTCTTAGTTCATCTCTTTCTTATTTTCTAATCCTTTAGCTGTACTTTGTAGATGATTTATATTTTCACCTTTCTGTTGAATTTTTAATTAAGACTATAAATACATTTTTCATATTCCAAGTTTATTTTACTCCTTTTTAAACAACATTCTGGTCTTGTTTTTTGGATACAGCATTTTCTCATATATCTGAAGATCTAGCACTATAAATAATTTTGAATTTTTTTCTATTGAGTAACTATCTTTCCTTCTGAGTTTAGATATTTTTGTTTTTATCATTTATGTTAAAGACTTTCTTCAGTGTCTGGTAATTCTTAATTACTCATTTTAAGAATGGGACTTTAGGAGGCGCCTGGGTGGCTCAGTGGGTTAAAGCCTAAAGCCTCTGCCTTTGGCTCAGGTCATGATCCCAGGGTCCTGGGATCAAGCCCTCAATCTGGCTCTCTGCTCAGCAGGGAGCCTGTTCCCTTCCTCTCTCTCTCTCTCTGACTGCCTCTCTGCCTACTTGTGATCTCTGTCTGTCAAATAAATAAATAAAATCTTAAAAAAAAAAAAAGAATGGGACTTTAGAAAGGTGAATGAAAGATCTGCATCTATCAGAGCTTACTGATGGTAAAGTTCACTGTAGGGGAATTGACTAGTAAGCCAGCATTTTCCTAAGAGAATCCCAAATTTCAGTTTGTATGGTCTTTTCTTGGGGACCATTCAGTTTTTTTAGAGAAGTATCTTGAAGTCTCCTACCTAGAAAGGCATGTTCCTGGCTGTCAGCATTTTGAGAGCAGAACTAGAAAAGGAGATGAAAGTTTTATAATTTAGTATTAAACTTTCACTTATTTTAGTCCTGTGTCTTAGCCTCAGCTGCTGCTATGTCTGAAATCTTAAAACTAGGGCCAGTATAGCTCATTCTCTTTGGAAAATAATCTTCTCTTTCCTGGGGGGGGGGGGGGGGGAAGGGTAATGTGTGTGTTGCATGTGTGTGTGTATAAATATATATATGTGTGTTTGTGTTTGTGTGTGAGTACGTGCGCACGCATGTATGTGTGGGTGGGGGGTAGGGAGGTTTCATCTTGTTTATATTCACACTTTCTACCACTCCTTTGATTTTCAGGCCTGTACTTCACTCTTGATTCTATATTCAGCCTCTCAGGACTTTTTGGCATACCTCCTAGCTGTGTCCCTCTGATCTGCTTATACTTCTCTATATGCTTGTTTTCTACAAGTTGCTGAAATCCCATGTCCACTGTTTTTTACTTTCTCATTTTTTTCCTTGGAGGCAAATACCTTTGTTTTTCTTCTGCTATCATTTTGGCAGAGGTTGTTCAAGGAGAAGAGATGAGTGCTATAATTAATTCACCATTTTTAACCAAGAGCTCCTTAGGATTTTTTCTCTAAAGCATCAAGGCAATTAGAACTTTTCACAAGAACCCTTGATCCTTACATTCCTTTTCTCCCATCATTTTGCAATAGAAAAACAAACTTACTCTTTGATCTAATAACAGGACTGAAAAAAATCTAAATAAATAGTTGTTACTACAAAGCATTTTCCTCTTCAGTTTAATAATACACCCTATGTACACCCTCCACAATATTATTCTATGATTGCATATTTTGAGATTTTTGAAAGAATTGTGAAATATCAAATAGGTTTAAAATGCTATTGGCCACTGAATTAATGCTATATGGTGTTTAAACTATTTTTTTTTAATGGGCCACCAAAAGGTAAACATAGAAAAGAATTTTGTAAGTAACTTCATTTTTTTCCTCCCTATCTTTTCCAGTTTTGGGGGGACCATTTAAAACAATCAGTATTTCAAGATCTCAAATTTTAGCATTTCTTCATGTATATGTTTATCAAATTCTCATTTAATAATTGTTCTAAGTTATTATTTTTGCCTGTCATCTCACTTTGTACCTAAGGTCAAAGCACTGCATGTATCTAAATACTGACTGCTCTTTTATTTATTTTGTTATAAAAAGGTATTTCTATAAAATATTTAGAAATATTCTTCATGTGTATGTAAATTAGATTATTATCTGATCACAACTGCCAGACTGATACCCTTTCAAAGTAAGTTATTTACCTATAATTTCAAATTTCCTAAAAGACATAGTCTGAGTTTTTAGCAATTTATAGTTATTAATATCAGTAGAAAATATTTTTAGATTACATTCTAGAACATAAGGTTTCATCTTAGGGAAGTTATAATTTAAAGTATGACTGGACAGACATAACAACATAAGGAATTGGTTTTTTTTTTTTTAAAGATTTTATTTATTTATTTGATAGAGATCACACAAGCAGGCAGAGAGGCAGGCAGAGAGGGGAGGGGAGAAGCAGGCTCCCTGATGAGCAGAGAGCCCAATGTGGGACTCGATCCCAGAGCCGAAGGCAGCGGCTTAACCCACTGAGTCACCCAAGCGTCCCAACAACAAAAGGAATTGTTAAGATGAGGAAGGAATGTTCTCAGAAGTAAAAAACAGTTGAAAGACAACAACTGGAAAAAAAAAAAAGAAAGGCGACAAGTGACGATGTGAAAAGGGTTTCACCAAGCTGGTTGCCACTTCCCTTAGTGATGGGACTGTCAACCGAGAAAACGTCAAGGACAGAAAGCTGAATGTCTCCCATTGCAATAGTTGGTCATTTCCTTGATCATTTCCTTCTACTCTTTGAATTAGAAAAGCAAATTAAAGCAGAAATTAAATGAAAAGGTGATGGTTCTAATGGTGGAACTGCTTTCTGGGGGCAAGGAACCTAGGTAAACTGTCACTCATTTTTTTTTTTTTTCACCTCTGAAGTTAGGCTGGTGAGTTATAGGGGTTAACACTTTCAGCACATCCCTACCATAATGAATGCTTAGTGTTAAATGACTCTGGTAAAAGAAAAACCTAGCCAAAACGAAATGAATCCATTTCACAATAAAACATGGATTTCCATTTCCAATAAACCTAAGGCATTACAACAGACCAGATAACATTATCAGCAATACAGCTAGATCACCTGTTATTCTAGATTCTAGATTGAGGAAGTCCAGACAGTCCCCAGGCTCTTAGCTCAGGATGCTTTCAATTTAATAACAAGGGTTTCAAATTTCAAGAAAAAGTGTGCATGATATAATAAATAGCTGGTTACAATATTGGGAAAAGAAAAGGTTTGTTCTGATAACTATTTTCATGCTTTGGATCTAATATTTACCATAAAATGCTGGTATTTTATAATATTGTTCCTAAAGTTTTGCTTCCAAAGTTGTGTTAAAGCCTGAAAAGATAGAATCAAATGAGTATGTAAAAGGAAGCACACTAAGAGGTGATAAAAAAAAAAAAAATAGAGTGAAAGTCAGTGTCTCATCTATGTATTAATAATGCTATGAGTTTAGGACATCAGGAACAAGATAACTAGAATTTGAGATTCTCTTCCAGAATATATAAACATAGTCACAATGAAGTACAGAACTGGGATTCAGATGTAAGAGTTCCCAGTGTTTTCTACATTGCAATATTAGGCAACTACCTGACCAGGGATCCCCTCCCCTTCCCCACTCACATGGACACACACAAAGGAACAGTTGGAAACAGAGCAGGGCTGCCAGCGTCCCACAAATAGGATGGCAGATTTCCCAAGAATTGCACTTAGGGTTAGAGGAAACCAAGGATGGAGAATGCCTTAAAAAAGAAAATCCACAAAGAGATATCTGACCCTAACCTCAGCTACAGGAGCTGGAGAGAAGAGAAACGAAGACCTAGTTATACAGACAACATTAAAACAAACACATGTACAACATTGATAAGCATTTTGCTTAAAGGGAGGAACGAACAGGAAGGGCTGGAAGTCTCCACACAAACCAATCTGTTGGATGAAAACATATTTCCTTTTTTCTTCTGCTCTCCTATATAAGACAGTGTACAAAGTGCTCATTTATATTTTCTTTGTTTTCATCCCAAAGCTAGAAGATCAAAGAGTTAATAAAACCTCCTTGCTTTAGAAGGTCATTACAAAACTAAATGCAGCAATTCAAAGTGGAAAATAGAATGAATGCCAAGGAGATGTTTAACGAAGTAACATTCTATGTGTATTCTTTGAAGAACATTTGCAGACTCGTTTGATTGCTTTAGAGCAGGCAGGGCACAATGCGTCTTGCACAGAGCTAACAGTGACTGATGGTTGCGTTCTGTGGTCCTGCGGCCAAGGCACTTGGAATCACAAGTATATTTGATAGCAAATTACCTAATATGGTGGAAATATTCATGAGTATTTTACATAGCAAAATGGTATTAAAACCTTCCCCCCTTTGTCCCCTTTAGGCCTAATTAAATGTCCAAACATAAGACACGAGTCTATTCATGTGAAAAATAATTTGAAGTACTATTTTCCCAAGAACTGACAAAGTTGGATGGCAAGATAAAGGATCAGCTTGATGTTTCTCACTAGCCATTGAGATCCTTTTTTTTTTTCTTTTTCTTCTTTTTGTCATTTTTTTAGTGCTGACATCCTTAGAATGGGAGCAAATATAGTATATAGAGAAATAGCCTAGGAAACTGTCAATATTACCATATTGATTTACTTGAAAGAGGTAGGCTTGTTATGTCACACTTGCCTTTCAGTGTGATACCAGAATTCGCTATTCACTGTAGACTTTGAATCCCAGCATTGGGTTTTTTTCTTTTTCCTAGGAAAGATACAGAACAGTCTAGAACATCAAAAATTACCATCCTGCTGGTGGAGCCATGGCTATCTGGCAACATGGAGGCCAATGACCAAGGTTATATAGTCTCTGAAGTATAATCAAACTCTTTTTTTTTAAATTTTTTTAAATATTTTATTTATTTATTAGTTAGAGCGAGAGCGAGCACAGGCAGACAGAGAGGCAGGCAGAGGCAGAGGGAGAAGCAGGCTCCCTTGCCGAGCAAGGAGCCCGATGTGGGACTCAATCCCAGGACGCTGGGATCATGACCTGAGCCGAAGGCAGCCGCTTAACCAACTGAGCCACCCAGGCGTCCCAAGTATAATCAAACTGTGTGTGTGTGTGTGTGTCTGTGTTTGAAAACTTGGGAAAAACAGTTTGTTTTTATTTTCAAGAAGAGGAAGTTTTTATCTAGGATAATTTGGGGGATGGATTGGAAAACTAGAAAACAGGTGTTCACAAAATAATTCCACTCAGAAGAAGAGTATAATTAAATAACAGCACAGGAATATAAAGATATCTGAGATTAAGGTTAAGCAATTAAACTTTTTAATTATTTAGAGCAAGTAATTGACCTATTTCACCATAAAATGAAACTTTTGAAGTACTGTTGAATGTTGTGCTGATGTCAATAGTCTCTCTCTCTCTCTCTCTCTTTTTTTTTTTTTTTTCCTTTTTGCATCAGTGGTGCATGTCACCTTCCTGCAAGGCAACCAGTTTACAGATCTGGCCAGAGGGAAAATTACTGGGCAACAGAATAAAAAGGAGGCATAAGTCAGCCCAGCTCTCTGAACCCTGGAAAAGGCAACTTCCCTCCAGCTCATGAAAGAGGACGATTGTGCTCAGTACCACTTATCCAGTGCCAACAATCTGGTAAGCCCTCTATTCAGTGCTACACCAAGGCTATAGCAAGGTGACCCAGAGTTTCGGGCTGAGGTCAGGGAAAGGTCGCTCCCTGAAAAATGGAACTAGTCAAAAGGAAAGAATCCTAGGAATGGGTGAGGTTAGTCACCCACAAAAGTAGCCCAATCCACAAAATGGCGTAGAAAAACATTTTTTACGGACTCTAAAGTTCTCTTTCAAATAATTCTTCCAGCCCTTGCGTGCTGGTGCTGGAATGCTCAGAAGTATGCTCACAGGAATCAGCATTCTGTCCCTAAAACTCCTACAGACTTCCTTCATCCCTTCACTTCTGCTTTTCCTTGTCTTCACGTCCCTCCTCCCTTCTTTTTCTAGCCCCACCACCCCAAGCTTTGAAACTGAAGGCTAGACACTGGGTGTGAAGACACCATCTCCCTGTTATTTGAAACCCTCTCTGAGGCTAGTCAGCTTTCCCTTCCCCAACATCTTGGTGGCTTCCTGTGAAGGCAGTGTCAAATACATGCCTGCATGATGACATTAGCTGCTCATGGTATGCCGTGAATATCCATTTTTAAATAAGCCCTTTCAAGGTAAGAGGAACCTTAATGTTTGGAATATTTATTTGTCCTTTCAGAGTTTTCCTTATCTCATGTGATGCCTATGAGTGCTTACAGGGAGCCTGTCATGAGCCATCCTATCAGGATGAAGGAACATGGGCTTAGGGTTACTTATTTTCAGGTTTAAAAAAAGAAGAAAAGAGCACTTCTTCCCCTGGATGGCAAAATGAGAACATTTCACAAATAAACCTGTAAATGAAACTATATCACTTTAAAGATGTGAAAAGACTAGGTGTACTTTGAAAAGAAGTTTTATGTTAGAGAGGTAGCCAGAAGCTGATATGCATAACTGAAATGTTTGCTATTGATATTCAAACTGAAAGTTTGCTTTCTTTTTCTAAGAAATTCCCAAATCATAAAGTTTAGAAAGTATTTGATTACTTCTCTTCAGTGTGTAGAAGGATGGAGAGAGAAATTTCAAGTTCTTTTTGTTTTATATTTGTTGTCAAGAATTCATATAAGAAAGTCAATTTTATACAAAATAATTTTACAAAATTACTTTTAAGAGAGTCAATTTCCGTAGATGAGTTTCAGTAGGTCATATGATATAACTCTTTTAATATGAGCTCCTTAGTTTTATTAGTACATTATAAATTATTTATCTTGGGAAAATACATTAAAAACAGAATTAGAATGTCTTTGGTTTATATAGCTCACAGCATTAAGTTAAAATAGTATAATACATGTCATACAGAGAGAAATGTAATTGTGGCCTAAAAGAACATTTTTTAGTCAGTTTCACATTAAACATTGAATAGAAGAGTTGACTTAGCTTAAAATAAAGCAAGACACTATTTCACTCTGCTACAAGCAAATGTTTCATTTGTAAATAAGGATGAACTGACAGTGCTTGAAAGTGTAGTTCATCAAAATCACAACAAGAAACCAAATATTATGAATGTGTAAAATTCCATGTTTATTTAATATCCATTACATAGCCGGTTCATTGAAACCAGACTTTGTAAAGACAAATAACATTTCTGATGAACATAAACAATATCATAGAGTTGAAATTCATCCTGTATTTTCACATGAATAAAGATGTCATTATGCAAGAGTTTCAACAATAAAGACCTTGCTGTGAATTGGCATGGCATCTCTCAATGCTTCAAAGAGGCACCAGCCTCCATCAGCTAAGAAGAGACATTGGTGGCTCTGCAGATCCACACTCAAGTGTCATGGAACCTTTCCCCAATATCTGAGTTGGTGTCCAGTGTGGTCTGTCATGGGTACCTTCTCAGAGGGCACATCCAAAAGTCAGGATGGGTATTCCTAAAACAAAAGAAAAAAAAAAGGCAGGAAACCAGTGGCAATATGCAGACAATGTAAAAAGGTTCACTCTGGTCAAGGAGAAGTATCAGTATTATACTTAATAATATCAATGATTCTCTTTATAGTTGTTCATATTTATTGAAGTTCACTATGTGCCAGGAGCTATGTTAAGTACTTAACATTCATTATTGTGGAACTTGGTCACAATAATACTTTAAAATAAACACTTTGGTTTTCTATGTTTTATGAATAGGGAAGGTAAGCTAGACAGAAGTCAAGAAACTTGGGGGCACTTAGGTGGCTTAGTCAATTAAGCATCTGCCTTTGGCTCAGGGCATGATCTGAGAGTCCTGGGATCGAGCCCTACATGGGCTCCCTGCTCAGAGAGGATTCAGCTTCAGCCTTTCCCTCTGCCCTTCTCTGAGCTCATGCTCTGTCTCTCTCTTTGTCTCTGTCTCTTTCTCTTTATGTCAAATAAATAAGTAAAATCTTAAAGAAAAAAAAAGAAATTTGAATGCAGTTTCTACAGTAAATACAGTAGAAATACTATTTCTACAGTGAATAGTAGAATCACAATGCCCTTCATGGCACCAAACGTGGCTCAGGGAAGAGCATTAGCTTCCAGTATTCAACAGCGTACGTGACCTGATAACTTCCTCAAAGCCATTTGTAGCTCTTTCCACCTGGTGTTCCTCTCTTACGGAGGCTGGAAAACTAAAATTCCTAACATTCTAAAAAGACCTCTTTTTGTTTCTGATAATATTTTTTCTTCTAATTTTTACATTCCAAACAACAACAGAGCTCTTCTTTGTCCTAGGAGTGGCCATGTGATAGATTCTGATTGAAATGTAAAGTGAAGTGGGTAGCTGGGTTTCTCAGAATGTTTTCTTAAAGAGTTTCAGTTGTACAGCAGCTTTCTAGCTAAGAGGATAGACTTCATGGCAAGTGTCCTATAGTCACACACACATGGAGCAAGGAAAACATATTTCTGATTCCTTCAACCCTCCACCTTTCTTCTTTACCTATCCTAGATTAACCATCCTCAGATTGGTTGATACATAAAAGAAAAAGAAAAAAAACCTTCTGGTGAGCCATGTTAATTTGGTACTTGTGGCTGATTATGCTCATACCCTAAAACTGCTTTATAAAGTTTTGTGACTTATTGGGGGCTGGGAGCAATAATCACTAATATTTGTAAATAAAAATATAAATGATTGAACTACATATCTCAATTGAGGTATGTTCTGTACCATATTTCTACAATTAAATTAATGTTGGGTGAATTGCCTTTTATTTGAATGCTGAACACTAGCAACACTAGCACATCTGAAATGGCTACCAGTTCTTTTTGTGGATTAAAAAATAAGATAAGCTCTCTGGGCAATATGCACAGAAAAAATAGCTACACCCCTGATCAGAGGGTTCCAAAGTCTAGAACTGAGCTCATTGTTGGGCCCAA
>RCUC01135281.1:0-47887 GCA_003697995.1 Taxidea taxus jeffersonii
CCCCCGACTTCAGAGCAGCATGAGACATGAATCAGAAATAATACATTTGAATTGTATTAAGCACTGGCATTTTAGGGTTTATTTGTCCCAGAGGCTAGTGTTATCTCACACTTACATAGGGGATAGAAAATTTCAAGTCAGGTGGGGAAGGCTGGGGCTGTTTGGGGAGAGGTCCTCCGCAGATCTCAGCTCACCCACCTTCTCCCACAGCCTGGGGGAAATTCTTGTGGGGGACTTAAGATCCAGCCAGAAGCCTGAGCTGCATGGAGACACCCCCAAAGGGCAGTGGAACTGAACTGACACGAAGACAGACAGGTAGGGTCTCAACTTGGAAGGCTTGAGAACCAGCCAAGGGAGACAGGCTGGGATCCCTGTCACCTCAGATTCCATAGGACAGCCCAGGATCCTGTGTCCTTAACCAGCTCTATGCTGCTGGTGGGCGGCCCGCACTTTGAGAAGCACGAGCCTAGGGCACAGTGTGCTCCATCCCACAGCGACGTTTATAGGCCACTGTCAAAGAACCCAGACACCTAGTGCTGCAAAGCCAGTAGAGATGCTCTCTCTGGGACTATGCGTCAAACAAGTCTGGGGGTCCTTCCCCAGAGCTGTTTGCCCTGGGCAGTCAGTCTGTTTTCCCTTCTGCTCTCTAACTCCCCTCTCTCCTGTCCCCCCCCCCCATCTCTCCCAGCCCTTTCAGCTCCCTTGGAAAGCAGGTCTTAACCTCTGGGTCTTAACCTTCTAGTGAAGGCTCTATCTTCACTCCCGGATTCCCCAAGAGAGCCCAGAGGGGACTATTTATAGCAGAGCCTGTGCCTAGGACCAATCTGGACTTAGCCAAAGAGAGCAGAGGCTGCACAGCCAGGCTTACCCACAGCCTCAGACAATGTCTGCTCTAGCAATCAGCATCCAGAAGCCCACTGAGTTGTAACCACCTCCTCCCACTCTGGGCTCTAGCACCCTACCCTCTAACCTCTCAGGGCTCCAGGAGAAAAGGGTCCAGTTCTCCAAATTCAAGAGAGGGCTCCCCACACTGCAGCCATGGGTGTACTGAAGATCGGGGCAGGCCGGCCCCCACCCCCTTCATAAATACACATCTTGAATGCTTCTGAGCGACCAGCAATAAACAGGAAACCTCAGGAAGTGAGGGAGCCCAAATGGGGCTGCGGAAAACTTGCCCCAGGAGCACCCAAGTGCACTACCAATCACCAGGCAAACTCAAATGCCTACTCCCACCCCCCCACCGTGTTCCTCAGCCCCCGGAGCAAGTGCGCCCCCTCTCGGCACCCTCCCTTACCTGAGCCGTGCCTCCGGCGAAGAAGGACCGCCTGGCCCAGTGGCGGTGACG
This sequence comes from Taxidea taxus jeffersonii, assembly GCA_003697995.1. Lineage (NCBI taxonomy): Eukaryota > Metazoa > Chordata > Mammalia > Carnivora > Mustelidae > Taxidea > Taxidea taxus. The sequence continues at coordinate 1,346 of RCUC01135281.1, forward strand.
CTGACGAAGCTGCGGCCGCTGCCGCGACGGTAGTCGTGGCTGCCTGGGCCGCGGAGGCGGCTGCCGCCTCGGGGACTGCGGGACCGGGGGACGAAGGAGGACTCCCCGGAGGCAGGCTTTTGTCGCCGCGGCCGGGGTCGGAGGTGGCGCGGCCCGCGGCGCCGGTGGCACCCACGTTGTTGGCGTTGGCGGCGCTGTTGGCGCCGTGGCGACGCGGACCGCTGCTCTGAATGTGGGACACGGCCTCGGCGGCCTGCATGTTGGGCGGCGCAAAGCGCGAGAGCACGCGCAGCAACGCCTGGGCCTTGTGCTCCTGCGTGTCATCGTCGCTGTAGTCGGACACGCGGCATTCGTACACGCCTTCGTCCTGCCGCCGTACGGCGGACAGCCGCAGCCGGTGCGAGATGTCATTGCCCTGGACGCGCACGGTCTGCAAGAGAGCAGGCGCTGGGGTCAGAGGCTGGGATGCGCAAGTCCACAGCACGCTCTCCAGCAACATAGTGCTGCCGCGCCCCCACTTCTGCTTTTGCGCCCTCATGCCGCAGCACCCCAACACCTCTCGGACTCCGTCTGCCCCCGGTGACTCAGTTTTTCTTTCATCTCGCGTCTCCTCCAGAGGCATGGGACTCCCAAACCTGATTGGACCCTGGATGGCCCTACCCATTGCTCCATGTCCCCAGCATCTTAAGCGAATGCATCATGTTACATCCGCTTGCCAAACTATGCATCTGTCCATCAGAGCTGCAGAACCCACCCCTCCTTCCTCCTTTCTACACCTTGGAAAATTCAGGCTTGGCCTCCTGTCGCTAAACCACCGCAGGGCCTTAAGCCCAGCCCTCCACATCCACTTCCACCAACGTTCCATTACTCTGGAATCCAGAGGGCCTGGGTTAATGCCTGAAGGACACCCACTTGGCTCTCAAGAGTACACATAAATATCTGCCTCCCCCCTCCACCCCGCCCTTCACAGCTAACCCTCCACCCTTCCGAGGATGTAGGCAACGCAGAGGCTGCTGCTGGGCTCCCTGGGCTCTGCTACTTTTGAGTCTGCCTTTCAGAGAGGCAGCCCGAAGCTTCCTACAAGCCCACCTCCCCCGCGGCCTGAAGGATACCTGGCAAGCAACCGCTTTGGGGTGCTCACCTCAGAACCCAGCGCACGATGAGGACCCGGTGGTTTCCAAGCCCTGATATTTCCACGCTCCAGCTAGGAGAGCTTGGGCGCATCTCCTCCTTGAGTTATAGATCCCAAGACCCCGGCTGCGAGAGCCTCGCCAATTCCCCCTATCCACCGCCCCCCTTCCCCCAGGACCTGCCGACAGCACCCGGCAGCGGACCTGAAAGCCAGGCAAAGGAGGGGAATGCGGTGGAGGGGGCCACTTGGGCTCTGGGTGTGGGGGGGCGGGGGCAGGAAGGCCCACCAGTTGGCGAACGGGGTCAAGGCCAGCGCACTCCAGTTGCTGGGAGACAAGCCAGCAGAGGAGAGGTAAGGGGATGCGCAGGGGTCTGGACGCACCAGCCGGTGGAAGGAGAGTTTTACAGGTGAGCGCTTCACAGAGAAAGGAGAGTCAGGTCTGGGACCCTTGATTTACACAAAAGCGAACCGGATTCCACTAGCGGCGACAGATGGCGCCCCGACATGCCAAGCAACCAACAACGCAAGGCTGCGAGCACGGCCCTACATTGTGCGGCCGCTGAGCCTTTCTAAAAGAGAGGAAAATGTGGGGCGCGAAGCGGCCAGAAGGGGTCTCCCGCGGCCTGCGCTGGGCTCCACACTTACGCTGATTTTAGTTGCATCCTTATTTGTTACCTAAAATGCAAAGAGGGAGAGAGACACATTAGGCTCTCGGCCTTCAGGCTCTGGGAACTCAGATGCGCCTCCGGCAAGGGGACTCTCCGCGGGCAGGCTAGGACTCGAAACCGCTCGGGATGTGGCCAGGCTGAAGTCACCAAGGACATGAGGATTTCCTGGAGTTTTACCCAGAAGGAAGCAGGGCTTGGACCTAGCATGGTCCCTGGCCAAAGAGAGGCTGCCCTAGCACACCTGCCCGCCAGAGAGTAAAGGCTGGATTGCCACCAGGGTGGGAAGAAAAGGCTTATCTTCCTACCCCCCCGGGAGCATCGTCATTCCCTGCGGTGTTTCTCTAAATCCCGCGGAAAGCTGCATGGAGGGGCCGGTGTATCTGGACAGGACGCAGAGGGAGACGTGAGCAGAAACTCTGGGTGGGACCCTGGGTAGAGAGTAGGTGTGCATGTGTGTGTGTTAGACTGTACGTGAGAGGTGGGTTTAAGAGGCAGACAGACAGTGGAGGCCTTGCCTCCAATTCTGTGGGGGTTGGAGGTGCACTGCGGGCTTCTGGAACCCAGCCCAGAGGAGTTTAACTCCTTGGCCCTGTGCCCTGGGGACCTCGGAGTAGCAGAGGGCAGGGAAAGCCTGGCCCTACTAAGTGGTCTTCCTTCATCACCCAGTACCAATCTGACTCTGCTGCCGGCAGCCAGCAAGCAAGAGCAGACGAACTGGATAAAGGATTGCTTTTAAGAGAATTTTAGAGGAAAGGAGAAAGGAAGGGATTACCAAGATTGTGCTGCTGTTCAAGATGCTGCGGGAATGGGGATTGTGGGAGAGGGGCTGCTCCACCCAGCGGCGCCCTGCCTTCAGTGCCCGGGTTGCCCCAGTCGCCCCGGCCTGAGCCGGGGGAGCGCCGGCGCCACGCGGGCGGCTGGTTACCTTGCTCCGGGCGCCGGGCACGCTGAGCGCCAGCTCGTGCAGCAGCTCCCGGGGCGGCTCCTTGAGGTACCACCACTGAATCTCCAGCGAATACGAGGTGGCTCCGCTAGCCCGGAAGGCGCAGGGCATTTCGATGTCGTCTCCCTCCCGTACTGTCACATCTTTGGGGACTTCGGTAAATGTAGCTGGGGGCGGGGAAGAGAGAGGCGTGACCAACCGTGGGGCGGGGGCCTGGGGCAACTCTAGGCGAGACTGTGCGTCCCGGCTCACTGGCCTTTGTGCTTGCCACCCCGTAGCCACAAGCGTGGCCTAGGAGCTAGCAAAGTTCGGTAGAACAGCTGCCGGGCCCCAGCAGAGACCCGCTACTGCAGCAGGCTGCTTTCCTCCGGATACCGCGGGGAGGCACGGGCGGCTTATGCTTCTACCCCGCGCCCAGACGCACTGTCAGAGCCAGCCTGGGGCGCGCCAGCTCCCGCGCCCCGAAAGCCGCCTTTCCGCCGGAGCACCTGTCCGGCTTCAAATGACTCCGAAGAGGGCTCCGCCGTTGCGGCGACCCTTCGCTGCTCTCCTCCCCCTACCCCTCTGGGCCTGGGCTGCACACCGGGATTGCTGGAGGCCTTGAAGCCTTCCCCTTCTCTTCCTCCTCCGGCTCCTTGGTGACCCGGACAGACCAGTTCTGGCGGCCCCGGCAAGGACCCCCCGCCCCCGCCCGAGTCCCCGCGGCAGCAAAGTTCCCGCGCTCACCGTCGGCCACGAAGAGCAGCAGGGCGTGCAGCAGCAGCGGCGGCAGGTATCGGAGGGCTCCGAGAGGGTTCCGCTGTTCCATCTCCCGCGGGGGGCGCGGCGGCGGCGGGGGCCCGGGCGCCGAGAGGCAGCGGTGGTGGCAGCTTGGGCTCGGATCCGGCTCGGGGCTCGGGCTAGGGCGCCTCCGAGCCTGCCATGGCCCCGCGCGGCGCCCCCTCCCCCGGCCGCCGGCGGCCGCCAATCAGCCCAGCTCCCTAGCCCGCTTGCCCCGCGCGGCTCCGGCGGGGGGCGCTGCGCAGGGGGCGCAGGACTCGAGGTCCCGCCGAGAGGCTACCGTTGATCTGTCCGTGCTTCCCTCTCTCGGGCCGTCCACAGGATGATGAGGTACCTCAATTCAGCCGGGCAGAGGCTGGGCCGCCCGGAGACCCATCCCTGGCCAAGGGAGTGCGCGCCTCAGAGCCGCGAGCTTCTGCCTCCCGGTCTCTCTGATTTGGCTCCCGAATGCCACCTCCTCCGGCTCGCGCCGAGCTCTCCCGCCGCCGCCCCCGCTGGTCGCCGCCGCGTCTCTTTCCGCAAGGCGAGTGGGCGCTCAGCCGCGGCTAACAGACCTAGAGTCCGACCCAGTACAGCGCGGGGAGAGCGGGTCCGGCGTAGCGGACCCAGAGCCAGAGAGAGGCGGGGAGAGGGGGAGGGGAAGGGGAAAGGGAGGAGGCGGTCAGTGGCTGGGCGCGGAGCCGCCTCCACCGCTGCATCACCCCCGCTCTCCCCTCTTCTTCCACAGCCCGCACCGCCCCCGCCCCGGAGCGCGCCCCCCCCCGCCCGCGAGGGTCGCTTGGAGGGGCCACAATCTCTGTGGTCGGAGCGCAGCCCCGCCCGCACCCTCTTTGGCTGGGGGCCCTCCCACCCAAACTCTCTCTGGCTTCTTCCCAATCTTCCTCGCCCGAGACGGCCGCTTATCCCTGCACCCCAAGTGCCCGCGGCCCTCTCCGCAGACCCCCGCCCTCAACTCCTTACCCCAGTTTGGGCAAAGAGCTGCACCGCTCTTTGTCCCAGGCCCAGGCCATGGCTGGTGGGTGGGCGCCGGGGGCCGGGGAGAAGGGCGGAGCGCTGTGCTGGGCTGGGGACGAGGCCGGGTGACGGAGGCGACGCCGGGAGTCTGCAGTGTGCGAGCGAGAAGTGAGCGCAGAGCACCCGGCGAGCAGGTGCCTGTGGCGCGGAGAGCGCACGAGCGAGCCAGCGAGCAGCAGCGGCCGTGAGTGACGGCAGAGGCGGCGGGGGTGGGGTGGGGTGGGGAGCGCCCAGCACGACTCAGGGCTCCGGAGGTTTCCGAGCGGGGGTGGGGTTCCTGCACCTAAATGGTTGGCCCCTGCGTGCCCACTCGTTCCTCTCCGGTCGCGGCCCTCTCTTTACCGGTGCAAGGCTGGGGGATCCTCGGGCGGCGAGAGGTCGGGTCCAGGGCCGATTTCCGAAGCCCATCCCCCCGTCCCTGCATCTCCTCCCGCACCGCCCCCCCAATCCCTTTACCTCTCCCAGCCTTCACCAGGAGCTTGTCCCTCCCCAGCTCTCTGCGGAAGTGCAGTCTGGCCCCCAAAGCGGGGTGTAGGGCCGGCTCCTGGTTCCGATGGGCACACAGTTGTAGGGGCAAGTCCCGCAACTGGGCTTGGGTCTCTCTTGCTTCCCTTCCCATGGGAGACCTGAATCCCGGATTTCAGTTTCTCGGTCCCTATCTTCCTGGCCCCAACCTCTCAGCTCAGTCCTACAGGAGGGGGTGAGAGGCCCCCGCTGGTGGATGGTTGACGTGCCTGCTTCCCAGCTTGGCTTGCCAGCATTCTGGAGGCACCACCAGAGTGTTCCCCAAGAGCCAGGGAGAAGGAAACCCAGAGGGCAGATACTTCAGGGCAGCAGACCTGGTGCATGCTGCCCAGGGCACACCCTCAGTGGGGAAGTAGCTTCAGTCCCTTCCTAAGCTTTGTCTTACCAATAGGATACCCCCGTACACTGTGCCCTTTACCCTTCCTGGGCCCAATTTTCAGTATCCTCATCTGTGACCACGGAGTCATTCCCACCCCCTCAGGCCATTGCCGCTCGGCTAGGGAGCCTTGGCTGGAAAGGGAGGAATGTCTAGGGTCTTTCTCTTATTTCTATAGTTTCTCTGCAGGGACTCCAACCCACCGAGGCAGTTGCCTTTGGTCATTTCATCACCCTAGGGCCAGGGGCTTCCCATTAGAAATCCTACCTCCCTTTAGAAATTGCCTTGGGTTGCTGAATGGCTGTGGGCCCCACTGCTGTCCTCAGTTTCTGAACGGAGGGGGCAGACTTGCACTGTGCTAAGGAGATTCAGGACCTTGTGTGGATTCTAGGAAAGCACATTCATTTGGGGATTGATTCCAGGCAGGGCTCCGATGGCAAGAGCTAGCCCACTGGGCAGGGGGCCTGCCTGGGGACACAGCGATCTCCTGTCCTGACACCAGATCCAAGCAGAGATGGATGGCCAGTGATCAGGGATACACAAGGGGAGAATTCCCGCAGGTAGAGGGAGTTACACCTTGGTTCCCCATAAGATCTGTGAGTCTTCTAAACCTGAACCACCTTGTGGGGTAAGCTGTATCTTGCCTGCTTCACGAGCTGGTGTTATAATGGCCATGTTCTTTCACATGCTTTCCATGTATCAGGCACTGGTACTATATACTTTCCATGCATTAGTTCTCACTATGAAATCGGATCACTCTTCATCTGTTCAAAATCCTACAGAGGCTCCTTTTGCACTCAGGATTAATGACAGAGGCCTTGCAATGTCTGACAAGGTCAAACTATCTGCCTTTGTCTTCCACTCCATCGCTATGTCTTCATCTTTTTTATGTCCTTTCCCTGATGACTCTCTCTAGCCACGCTGGCTTCCTTACTACAGTGCAACACATGGTGGTGGTCCCACCCCAGGGCCTTTGCATCAGCTGTATCATTTGACTGGGATGCTCCTTCCCCATACCTACTTCACAAACTCCATCATGTTCTTCTGGCTCTAGTTAAGAAGTCGCCTTCTCAACTAGGATCTTGGGACCACCATTTTTATACTGCTGTCTGCACACTCTCTTCCTCGGCACTCCCCTCACCCTGCTCTCCTTTTTGTCTCCTTCCCTTAGTACTAACTGCCTTCCCACATAGGGTACAATATCCTTATTTTTTGTGTTTCTTGTTTGCGGCCTGTAGTCTCTATTAGGATGGGGTTGTTTCACTACTTTGTTCACTGACACATCTCTAGCACCTAGACAGGGTATGGCATAGAGTAAACCCAATAAATATTTGTGGAGTGAGTGAAAGAGCTCATTTAACCTTTATAACAACCCTGTAGGGTAGACACTGTGATTTCACTGTATTTTAGAGACGTTGTGGCTGAAGCTCAGAGAGCTTAAGGAACTAGCCCCAGGTCACACAGCCAGTAAAGTGGCAGAGTAGAGCTTTGGCCCAGGTCTGTCTTAGTCTGGGGTCCTAATTCTTAACCTAAATATTCAACTTTTCCCTACTCCAGGTGACACTCTGGTCTCTGTACATGCTGTTGGTATAGAGGGCAGGGCCCCTCTGCCCTTGGTTGATGGCAGCCTGACCTGCCTTGCAGCTTCTTCCTTGCTTTTTTGAAAAGTGCACAGGGGTTCTGTGTCCAGAGGGTCTGTTTGCTCTTCTGTCCCCTCTCGCAGCCTGGGAGGTCGGCAGCTGTGCCTTCCCTCTCTGTGTCTCTAACTCCCAGCTATGCTAGCCCTTGCTTAGGCTCAGTAAAATTGCAACTAGGAGTGCTCTTAGTTGTGGCGGGAAGGGATGTTTTGCTTCTGCTCCCCTTTCTGCAAGGGAGCTGGTTCCTTCTCCTTGTGTTGAGACATGGGTTGAGGTCTCAGTTGGGGACTGTAAAGAAGGCATCTGTGATGGAGCATGTGTGTGGTTTCTCTGGTTCCCTTCTCAAAAGGAAACTTTTCTCTGGGGACATGGTCACTCACCCCTAGCAACTGTCAGAGTGTCCTTTGGGTCCCCACAAAGATACCCTGTTTAGAGGAAATGTTGGTCATGTGACATGAGGCTGGTTTCTTCACTGGTGGACTTCTGAGAGCATTTCAGAAGGTTGTGTCTCTGATCCTGAGTATCCATGGGTGGGTAGTAACAGACACTTTTGGGACCTCAAGGTTTTTCTTTCCCTCTCTCCATTCATAGGCTCCAGAATGCCTGCAGGATCACAGTGTACCGGTACCTGGAGGTGGGCCATCCTGTGGCATGACCACTAGGCCCTCCATGTCCTGGACCCACCCATGCCGGGTGCTCACCCATGGTTACCCTTGCCCTGTCCTGCCTGTTGCCATCTGTGCTCCCGTCATTGGGCTGCCAGCTGGGGTGTGTGGCGCTTGTCAATACCATTTGTGGATGGATTCACTAGACTCTCAAAGACACTTCAAAAAGTGCCATTTAAAAAGAGTGCCCAGCCTTTCGTGAAAGTACCCTTAAATTACAGCACTAAGTGAATATGTTTCCTGGAACTCACTTTCAAAAGATATTTATTTAATGCTCAGGTCCTCTTGGAGTTTTGGTTTCGATATTCGTGTCTCGGCTGACCTTTCTTGTCCTCCCCGTACTGCGCACGGCAACATTGATTTTGGGTAATGTATTTTGATTTTAAGATGCAGCCCATCCATAAACTTTTCTATCAATAATCCCGGCACACTCTGTGTACCCGACAGCTTAAAGGAAAGTACCAGATTTATGGGGACTTTTATTTTTGGTCACTTTAGTCATTCAGTGGCCATCACTGTCAGGGGATAAAGGCCTGAAGTCCAGCCCCGGGACTACTCCCCTCCAAGGGCAAACATTAAGTCAGCATCTCCAGATGGAGGTGGCAGAGGGTGGCCTTCTCTGCAACCTGGCTGCCCCTAAGACATGGGGGAAGGCAAGTGGAAAAGCTCATTTTGGGTCCTGGGTTCCTGTTGTCCTCTTCTACCCTTCCTCCTTGCAGGAGGATGAGAGTGGGGCTCCAGCCCCTGCCATCCTAGGGAGACAAGAGAGGGTCCTTGGCTCGCACCGTACCTCAGGGCCATCAGGGAGGTGGGCCTGGCCTCGCCCCAGTCCTTCCCGGGCGCACTCTGAGAAGTAGGCTTGGCTCACAGTCCCAGGTCTGGCCTGTCATTGCTTCGTTGGTGTCACTGCTCTGGGTCCCCTGTGCCTGGGGCTGTTTGTTTGCTTGTCAGAGACAGGATTGATTAGGCTTGTGGATTGCCTGGAGAGATGGAATGAGAGGAGAAACTCCAGGCAGAGCCTGCTTTGCCTCAAACATTTATCCAGCCAATGTGTCCTGAGAGCCCAGTTTTCATTTACCCTGCACATAGGTGTCGGCACGGACTCTATAGGGTGTGGGTAATCTGTAGCTTCCTGCCTGCAGGGAACAGGCATCTCAGCCCAGAAGGGGGCAGAGATATACCTGCAGAGGAGAGACAAAGCCTAAGACTGATCGTCTTAGCTTTGTGTACCCTGTGACCCGCAGCCCAGATACACATGCACACAGGGACGTACCTAATGGGATCCTCATGGGCAGAGGAAGACCTGTAGTGGTCAGCTAGGCAGAGCCCTGAGGGAGGCAGAATGTTTCAGGCAGATGACACAGCAAGCGTGAAGGCCAAGGGTTGGGCAGTTGGAGGGAAGAAGGTAGCAGAGCCTCCTAAGGGAGGGGTGCACAGTGGGGCTGGGGGAGGCGAGGCAGGCAGGTGAGGGCACACATAGGCTTCTAGCCACATGTGGAAGGACCTTGAGGTGCAGGTAGGAAAGCCCCTGAGGCTCAGTTTCCCCAACTGCAGAGTGGGATTTTTAATTCCTGCCCTAGCTCCTCTCTCTCTCCTGCATGCATCCTCTCTCCCATGCACATGCCCGAAGGTGCTGGGCCAGGGTTGGCAGGAATAGCAGAGGGCAGGCTCTGGGGGCTTCAGACCCTGTCTCTGATGAGCTTCATCAGAGCAAGATCCTGCTTCGTGGCCTGGGTTATTAATGGCTCCATGAAAAATTAAGTCAAAACCAAACCGAACAGAACAAAGCAAAGCAAGGTGGTGTCCAGGGTTGTGGAATCCAGTGGGCTCCTGTTCAGACCTTGGTCTTGCCTTGGCCTCTTGGAGCTTCACTTTTCTTACCTGTAAGGAGGGTATCCCAGCTGTGCTAAGTGCAGGGGGAATGGGAGCATTGGCTTTTGAACTAAAGGGCCCATGAGACTCAGGACCAGCAGCCGCGGTCCACATTCTGAAGTGTGTGTCGTGCTGGCTTCTGGGTCCTGAGGATGTGGGTAGGGGATCTCAGGGTACTGCCTGGCCACCCTCAAGCCTGGGTGCCTGGGCAGGTCGTTCGGCCTGTGGGGAGGTGACCGGTGGAGCTGAGTGTCCCTTAATAGATTTTATTATAGCCTGTCCGTGTGTTATTTACTTAATCATTTGCCAAAGTAAATCTTTCAGACCCATGAAGAATTTATTTTTAAAATTTTTAATATTCTCAGTACACTTGGGGTTTTATTTCCCACTAGATCTATTAGTTTAATTTAGTAGAGGACAGACTGTATACTTAACCAAAAATTGCTTTGACATTATGGAGAATTAAGAGGCCGGGGCCAGACGGATCTGAGCAGATCGATCCGTTTGAGATAAAACCCTGTTATTTTCCTATGTGCTTTCTTCACCTTAATGGTAAGGATGGTGATTAGAAACACAGAGCTGGCTGAATGGCCAGGGGTCAGCCTGAGGGTCAGGGCTCTGGCTCCAGTGCTTTCTCTGGACCCACAGCAAGGTCTCGAGACCCCATGGTGAGAGGTTGTTTGATGGTTCCAGGGGAGACGTTTTTGGGGGCCAGAGGTGTCTGTGGCAGCCTCCCTATGTCTGGGATTGGGCAGCCTTCTGAGGAGTTGGCCTCATGTGGTCAGAAAACACAGGCCTGGGCGTGGTGCTAGGGGGGCGGTGATGGGGTGATGGAAGCCTGGTGGGGCCGGGCCGAGTCTCTCCCTGACGCCGAGCTGAGCCTTAGCTCCCCGTCAGAGGACACTGTGATCCCTACCTCACAGGGCTGTTGTGGGGGTCAAAAGAGCTGATGTCTACAAAGTATATTTGTGAATTGTCACGGGGAAGACTCGTCATTATGGTCTTGTGTCCCCTGCACTTTTGGGTCCCCAGAACATCTCAAGAAATGGCTCTATTTCCAGGATCCTAAGGTTTGGGCATCTTTCTACATCTTTCCGGACTACCACCTAGAAGCTTTTGAACAGAGCAACCCCATGGGAGACCTGGGGCCATCGGGAGGCCCATGGGCGGTTACACCCCGTGGCCAAGTGGTGCCGACCTTGGTGCCACATCTTGTGGCTGGCTCTGGAGAGTAAGGGAGTAGAACTCCCGTCCCCTGCCTCCATCCTGAGCTGATGTGGAACCTGCGGGTCCTGCGAAGGGTCAACCTCCAGCCCCACCTAGGGGTCCCAGGGCTAGACTCAGGCTGCTTCCTGCAGTCCCTTTTGCAGGCCCAGCCCCATGGTCCTGCCACACCATCCCTTCTCCAGCCCAGGGTATGCTCACCTGCCTACCCACTGGCTCTTCTGACTAACTCCTGCCTCCAGACTCTTCCTTTAGGAAGACTTCTTCATGATCTCCTCCTCTTGTCCGCATTCAGAACACCCCTAATGCCCCCGGGAAACTCTCACTTCAGGAAGGCTCAGACCTGCTATCATCTCTCAGGATGACTCGACGAGGTGCTGGCCGTTACTGGGGCTCTGTGTTGGGGAGTACTCTGAGGCCACATCTAGGCTTTGTCTGGAAGCATGTTGTCATCGTTAAGTGACACGTGCCATTGTTGTGGGTGGGGGGCAGGAGGGACACAGCAGGATCTGCCATCCCTGGAGTGGCTTCTTGGGCTCCCTGAGCTCTGGAGAGGGCTTCCTTCTCCCATTTTCCCCTTGGGGCCAGCACCTGTAGGTCTGTACCTAGAGTGGGCAGCATTTGGGAGTAAACATGAGGGCTCTTGGGTTCCCCTCCTTGTCCACATACAGTGGCAGGCACAGGTGCCTGGTTCTGGCAGTGCCTTGTTTCAGCCTGTCTCCCTGCTCCTGCCCAAGCTTGGTTACCTGCAGGAAAAGAACACTGGCCTGGACCTACCCAGACACTTGACCTGGCATGTAGCAGGGCTCAGTGTGTGCTGGATGGCAGGAAGCTGAGGCAATTGCATAGTTCTCAAAGGAATGTCTGTTGGTCCTGGTTTCCTCCTGGATAGGGGCTCCTCCCCACTGTTGGGCTATGGTAGGTGTACCACTGGGGTCAAGGGAACAGGCACAAGCTCCAGGTTTGACATTATCTTTGGCTTCAGAGCCCTGGAGTGTCTGGTTTGGATGGCCCCAGAGGTCAGCTCATCTCTCTTGCTGGGGTGCACCTGTGCAAATGCATGGGTCCAGTAGGGACAGGACCCCCAGGCAGAGGCATCCACCCTGGCCTGAGCATGCTGGGGCCTGGCCTGCTGGGCCCCTGGTCCCTCTGTGCTGATGCCCGGGCCTGGGAGAGGCTCCTCGGCACCACCGTGACCTTCACGCCTGACTTGCCCCTTTAGAGTTCCTCCTGCCGGTAGGTAGACTGGCAGCTGCCAGAGCTGCTCGGTTTTTGAAATGTCAGTGGTTTAATATCAATTCTGGAGGTTTTATTGCCTCCGCCTCCCCCCGTTTTCCAATGGGATTTTGATCCAATCAAGGCCGATCCAGAGTGACGGTAGATTTGTGTTCCTGTCCAAAGTTGACAAAAGGTCACCCTGCCTGGGGAGCCAGGGGCTGCCTTGGCTTTGCAAGCATGTGATTACTCTCCAGTCCCTCTGGGCTCTGGAGCTGGGCCACGCTTTCCCCCAGGAGAGCAGCTGCAGGTGAGTGAGGTCCCTCCTCCTCCTGGGGCCTTTTGACTGGGCCGGGGCGCCTGGGGCTTTAAACTCGGGCAGTCGCCAGTCACAAAATGCCCTGGTTTTGTTTGCAAAATGTCTTTGATGTTCCAGACCAAAATTAATTTTTCACAGTAATGTTTCAAAATGTCACTTTTCCCTTTCCAAGAAAAAAAAAGCTGTTGAGTAAAGTTCTCTCTTTGGGAAGAGGTGTGAGGCTGGGGAGAGACCAGGCCCTTGTCCACATTGGCCTGTGACACTTTCCTCCTCTCTCTGGCTCAGCTCCCAGCTGTCCCCACAAACAGAACACCCTGTCCTGCTCATTTCAGGTCAGGGAGCTGGCAAGGGTGGAGAACGGACGTGAGAATTTTGTCCAGTTGTGATCTGCTCCATGTACATTAGAGAAGTAGTTCTCAGAGTTTCAACCTAGCCTGACCAGCATTTTGAGACTCCCTGGTGGAGGTGCGGCTCAGAAAGGGCTCTGCTGGTGGGTAGGGAAAGGAAAGTTGGAACAAAGAGGAGCAGGCTCTGGTGGGCGCCCTGGTGGGCATTGACCCCGGGGGTCTCCGCAGTGCTGAGGCAAGAGGGAGATGGCATGGCTTCTGGAACCCCCAGCTGGGAATGTCTGGGGCAAAACCACAGTGGCCAAGTTGGGGGGAAGGATGTTGGAGAGCACGTTTGTGCAAGGTGACAGAGCTTAGGGTGATAGAACAGGGGGTGCTTGGTGGTAAGAGAGTGGCAGAGTGCGCCTCGAGTAAAGCTGGAGGCTTGACAAAGGGGCACAGCTCTCCCCACACCTGTACCCCATCTCTGGGCAGGGGGGGAACTGGGAGGATGGCCACCCCTGGGTCCTGGCTCCAGACATTGCCGACTTCTGTCACTGTGCTCTTCTGGCACACACCCTGCGGCCTGTCCCTTCAAAGACTATCTGGTGCAGGCTCACTCTCCACGTGGGTCCTGGCCTTCTACCCCAACCCTTTTATCCAGGGCCTGGGGTCCCAGGGTTGTGCTCTCAGGATGCGGGAGGTGGGCACATGCTGTGTTTATGTGTACTGACAGCATGGATGCAGGGAGGACATGTGTGTGTGCGCGCACATGTGGACCTGTGTGCAGTCGGTGTGCCCCTCATGTGTGTGCAGATGGGGCACCGGTATGCAGACAGCCTGGCCTGTGTGTGTGTGTGTGTGTGCACAAGTGTACCTGTGTGCAGACTGTGTGCCCTCATTTGTGTACAGATGGGGCACCAGTGTGCAGACAGCCTGGCCTGTGTGTGTGTGCACAAGTGTACCTGTACGCAGATAGTGTGCCCCTCATGTGGGTGCAGATGGGGCACCGGTGTGCAGACGTGTGTGTGTGTGTGTGTGTGTGTGTGTATGGACAACTGGCATGACAGCGTAGATGTGTATAAATGGTGTGTATATGCACAGACAGCCTGTACACAGACAGTGTGCACACATATGGACAGTGTGTGCAGGCTTGTGTACTGCACAAAGGCAGGGTGACAAGTTGCAGCCAGGTGGCTGGCTGGCCCTCCTACGGGCATTGAACAGGAACCCAGAGACTGTGTTCTGCCTGACCTCATCTTCTTCCATTCCTCCTCCTTCCTCCACCTGCGCCCTTCCTCCTCTCTCTTCCTCCCTCTCCCCCACCCCTCCCTCTATTCCTGCTCCTTTCTCCCCTCCTCTCCTTTAATGGCACACATTCCCCCTGGGACTACAGACCTGAGCTGACTCCCCTCCCTGACTTGTTCCCCCTTAGCCAGTCCCCCTTCTCCTGGCTGCTCTTAGGGCGTGAGTGGACAGGGACTCTGGGCAGGCCCTGCCTTAGCTGCGGAAGAGGGCCAAGCTCTCCATGCTGCAGGACTGCTTCCTGTCCCCGCTTGTTGCCTGGAAGCTGCACTCCATATCTCTCTTCTAGGGGCAAGGCCTGAAGCCTTCAGGGCCCAGGCAGACATGTAAAGCCAGAAGGGGCCAGTGGGGGAGATGCTGGGGAGGAGCCCGGACTGGGGCCGCATTTGCTCTCTTGTCCCCGCTCTGTGGAACCTGATTCTCCAGTGTTTCTGGTGAAATTGGCAAATCCAGGTTTCTACACAGGATCTAATTTTTCAATGTTGGTTCCACTACAGAAATAAACCTTTGGGGTCTGCCGGCTACACCATGGCCTACAGGGTCCAGTTAGCCATGTCGGTTTAGCATGCCTCGTCCCTCCCTAGCCCCAGCCGCCATCCCCGCCCGGCAAGACTCTGGTGCGGCCCTTGCCCAGTCTCCCCCACGCCTTGTCTGAAATCTGTGGAGATGGACAGAGAGCGGGCAGCACCCTTGTGCACCCTCTGGGAATACTTGCGAGACTAGAGATTCCTATGAGACATGGCCCTGTGGAGTTTTTAGACTCACCTGAAGTTTCTGTCCATTTCAAGTTTGGGTGAGGATGTTGTTCTTGAATCTGGCTTTTTTTTCAGTCAGAGGTCTCTCACTGGAGTTGCCTCTGGAGTTGCCTTGGAGGGATGGGGCCTGGTGCTGGTGCTAGCCAGCTCCTTGCCCTGTCACCCTCACAGTGACCCTGTGTCTAGAATTCCTCCCCCATTTACAGGTGAGGAGGCTGGGCTCACACACAGGAAGAAGGAGCTGGGCCATGGGTCCTGCAGTGCCTGCTCTATTCTTCATTCCTGGGCTCGAGAGGCCCAGGCTGGGGAGGAGGAGGGCTGGTCTCGTTCCTGGGGCCCTCCTGCAGAGGCTGACGGAGACCACCTTTCCCTGCCTTTCCCTCCCCTCCCTCTGGGGCAGGTCCGTCTGAATCCCCATTGTTCAATCCTCCTCAGCCTGCCTAGCACCCCATTCCTTCACTGCAGTGGCACCTCAAACCTCACAAATCTCAGGATGTCAGTTTTTTCAAGTTTAAAGGACACTGGAGTTCTCAGCTTGAGCTTCTACACACTCAGCACAGCTGGGCAAGCTCTTCTTTCTCAAGCATGTCCCTTCTCCTGCACTGGCTGTGCCACCTGCCTCCCTGCGGGCTGGCTGTCTTTGCCCAGCCTCTGAGCCTCGGACTCCCTGTGGCTTGGGCCTGGGCCCTCTTCTCCAGCTCCGGTCAGCAGTGCTCCTCTGTGTGTGTGCACTTCTGCGTGGATGTCCCATGGGACCTGACAGCCTGGCCCTCTCCAAAGCCTGGTCCCCTGTGAACCTGGGAGTTAGTTCTCTCTGGCTTAGCAACTGGCCTTCCTTCCCTGCAGCCCAGCTGGAGAGATCACAGCGCCTTTCTCCCCCTAGCCCCCAGGGAGGAAGCGGCTTGTGATTTGACCCTTGGGATGTCTCTCAGATCACCTGCTTCTCTTCACCTCCTCGGAAGTCCTCCCATCCTGATCCCTGCCACCTCTTGCTGGTTGATGCCGAGGCATCCCCTGGCCCCTGGCCTTAGCACTCACCTCCCATGTGGAGGAAATCCAGCGAGGGGTTGCTGGGGCTCTCTGCTGAAAGGTGGTCCTTCTGGTGGTCCCTCAGGCTCTGTGGCTGCTGGCCTCCCTCAGTCCTCAGAGGTGTCATCCCTAGGGACCAAAAGTGCCCGCCAGGCCCATCAGGATGCCAATGTTCTTCGCCCTCCTCCATATAATCATCATTACCGTGTACTGTGTATCTCCCGAGTGCCCAGAGAGAGTAACCTGCAGTAAACATTCCTTGAACAAACAAATGAGTGAAGGCATAAATGCATTTATGCCCTAGGAGAGAGTACCTAGTGTCATTCTCGTCTCACAGATGAAAGTCTGAGCTGTGGCGCAATTTAGTAATAACATAATCAAAGGACTTGGTACTGGTACGAGGTGGAGTCTGGGCAAAGACTGTTCTGCCAGCCACCAGAGGCCGCCAGGACCCCTCACTCAGGCGCCCGTGGTCTCTCCCATCTTCCTTGCCTGTCAGGGGATTTCCCCTCGTAACATCTCAAGTTGGGGGCTATGTAGACACAGCTACTGGGTTAGTCAGTGCAGACTCTAGTGAGCAACTGGGTAATTATTTCCAAAAATATTGACTTGTAATGTGAAGAAAGCTCTTCTCCATGCCACCCGTCAGCAGAAAATTGCCTTTGGTATTAACATTTCATCAACCGCATAATGTGAATTGATGTAAATGCATAATTAGATATAATAGCCTGGGAAAATTCACTCTTATTTATAAAATTGGGCTTGTTAAATTAAAATGGGAGCTAACGATTTCCATCTCACTCTTAAAACATGTCCGAGGCTTTGCCTGCCTTGCTTTGCCGAAGCCCTCTATCAGTGGGTGCCTGGGTACACGGACAGCTTTGTACGGAGACTCTGAAGAAGGACACCCTCTGAAGAGGCGTGGACGCCACCTGTCCAAAAGGTGGCTCCCTAGTATCATAAACAGGTCTCTTAAAAACATTTTAATCAACAAGCAACAAAGGACAAGCCCTGAGGAGAGAAGGCTGGGTGACACTATCCTTAGCCCTCATTCTTCTTGTAGGATGGGGACCAGACCCCATCCCACCTGAATCTGGGGATGTCATGGGGGATGGGAAAGGTGTCCAGTGTGCAAGTGCGGTGAACACAGCAATGGGCTCCACGAGTGCGGAGAGCTTGCAGAGGGCAGTGGGCAGAGAAACCTCCTCATCCCCGTTGATACTTTTCATTCATTCAACAACAGCTCAGTAAGCATCTCCCACCTGTGCCAGACCCTGTGCCCGGTGCTGGGTATCCAGAGATGGAGAAGGTAGATTTCTGATTCTGAAGGAGAAGATTCTGAAGGAGATTCTGAAGGGGAAGAAGATTTCTGATTATTTGGAGCTCACCACGTAGGTAGGAGGGCAGGGCTTTAAACATGTCTTCATTCTGGTGGCAAGTGGCAGAAAAACCATTCACACCATCTAAAACAAACAAGAAACAAATCTATTGATTCGCATAACTCAAATAGATTTCAGGCACAGCTTGATCCAGGGACTCAAATGAATCAATCAGGATGCTTGTTCTATCTGTTTCTCTCCCTTTCTCTTCATGCTAGCCTCATTCTCTCTACTCTTGCAGATTGCAGCCACCCCTCCCAACCCCCACATTGTGGGAAAGGGCGATACCGGCATGCTGTTCACATTTATAGGGAATAGCTGAGTTTAAAGAAAAAAACCCTACAACTCTTTCCATATGGAGATAATCGCTTGCCCCACACCCTGTGGTTACGGGGTCTGTGGGGCTGACTCTACTCCCCAGCTTCAGAGATGTGAACGTGACTCAGACTTTGCCAATTGGAACACCCTGACCCCCGTCTGTGGAAATGAGCTCAAGGATGCACAGGGCCCTGGCTGGATGTAATGTCCATGCCGTAAGGAGGGGTCTGGCCAGAATCATCAGGAAGGTAGCACGCTCTGGTCCCCATGGTGGTGGGCTATGAGGTGGCCAGAGCCATCTCTGACCCTTTCAGGAGAAACCAGAGCTGACACATAGAAAGATGATCTTATGATGTTGTTCGTGTCCCTGGCTCAGCCAGGCCTGGAGAGAGGTGCATCCCCATGCTCCTCACTTCCATGGCCAGTCCCTTCCTTTTCCGTGTTGATGCTCCAGGACTCCAGCTTTCTGTCAGCTATGAGTGGAAGAGTCCTGGCACTATCTGTCCGGGTCTTTCTCCCTGACTGAAAATCACTCCCTGAATAGCGAGTGGTTCATAGTTGTTTTTAATAAGGCCCAGCCCCCATCTAGAAGCTCCCCACAATGTGCTCATGGTATCCTCTTCTAACCCTGTTGTCACACTGTCTGTCCCTCTTCTGTGCCAGACTGTGCCCTCCTGGGAGGGTGGATCTCTGCGCTCTGTTGCTGAGCCTGGAAGGGCCTGGCACTCACGAAGGTCATCCAGACTGTCTTCATCCAGACCTGGAACCTACAGTAAAGTCCCCAGGGGGATAAGCCTGCCCTGGGCTGTCCTGGGGAGCATGTGTGTGTGTGTGTGTGTGTGTGTGTGTAAGAAGGAACTGGTTATCAGAATGTGTGGATATCTGAGGATTCCTTATTTCTAAAGAATAAAGGTATGTGATTAATGATAAGACCGAGGGAGGAGGAGACCAAAAAATGATCTGCTTTGGATAATTTTAGTCAGTTTTCAGAGGGAGGGCTCAGAAAGCTGTCATATTCTGTGATGGTGCTCTGAGGCTCCCGGGGCAGAGTTTGTCCTAACTCTGCTATCCGCGCTGTCTTGGGGGCCTTCTTGGGGCCTCGGGTTCACACGTGTGCATGGTTGCCCACAGTGCTCCCTGGTCTACCTGCCAAGGAGAGGCAGGGTCCTGCTGCAGTGCTGTTTAGACCATGTGTCCTGTGTCCTCTGTCCTGGGTCCTGCTTCCTCTTCATGCAGGGAGACCAGCCTTCCTAAGGAAATGGTCCACCCCTTTCCTTGCAGGATCACAGGGAAAACACTCCAATTCCCCCTTTACAGTGGAGAACATGGGACCAGAGTGGGAAAGGACTGGCCCAGGTCACACAGGGGTCAGGACCAGAAGCCAGGCCTCAGGCTCCAGCCGGGGCCCAGCCTAGGAAGTTTGTTCAAGAGCCCATGCTGCCTTCCCCTTCCTGGCACCACCTGGCCCACTCCAGACCACAGAGGGGACCTTGAGGAGGGGTGTTTACAGTTCTGCCTGGGCCTCCTGTGGCCCCTTTCCTCCTCCTCCTTCCCCTCCCCCAGGGGACACAGGTCCCCTTTTCATGTGGGAAGAAAGCTGCCCGCTTGTTTCCAGGAACAGCTGGGCCTTGTCCCCTCAGCTGCGGCTTAGCGCCTGCCGAGGGCCGCACAATTCCGGCTGTGTCCTGGGGAGCCAAGGGCCAACGGAAGTGCCTTGGCTCAGGCCCAGGAGCCTTGGGGGGCATTGGGCCTGTGGGGCTGGAGGCAGGCCCCAGGGAGCCCATTTCTCCAGGGCATCTGCTTTCTCCCACAGCCCCGCCTATAGGACCCACATTGGCTGAGGAGGGGGCTCTGAGCCTCCTTGGAAGGGATGCTGAAGGCCTGTTCCTTTCTCACTGGCCTCCTTGCTCTCAGGGGACGTGATCAGCAGATGAAAGCAGCTATGGATTTGCTCCGCTGTTGGTCCCCTCCTCTGAGCTCAACGCCCGCAGTGGGCTGGACGCTCTTCGCCGGGCAGAAAGGAGGAGAACAGGGAGAAACAGCTGGGCCTGGGACAGGTTCTCAGCCTGGGCCTCAATGGTGGGCTGTCCCACCCGCAGCTCCAAGGGGCTGGGCAGTTCCTCCCACGGTGCTCCTGTCAGGGGCACCGCCACCCAGCCTGCTTTGTCTCCCTCTGAGATGCAGGGCCCCCCGGGAGCCCCAGCTCTGACCCCAGGTTCCCCACAACTCACCATCGCCCCATCGATGGAGGGTTTGCTCTGAACCTGCTCTTAAACCAAGTGCTCCACAAGCACCTCCTCACTCCCATCATGCGGGGTGGGGGGCATGAGCTGTTACTGTCCTCATTTTGTGCATGCAGAACCTGCACAAAATGAGGACAATCCCGAGACTCAGGATGGTCAGGTAACTTGCCCAAGGCCACACAGTGGGCCAACCGAGATCTTTCTCGACCCAGAGCCTGTGCTTAGAACCAGTAGGCTCCGCGGCTTCTCTGGGCTTTGGCTCCGGCTGCTGATTCTTTTGTCTATAGAGCTGTTCTTTCTTCGGATGACAGACATTTATTGAGTTCTTACCTTGTGTGTATTCACAGTCTTACATTCTGGAATGGGGGTCAGAGAAGGAACATGTGGCTAAGAGAGAAGAAAGCATGCAGTGCTCACTGTTATGCAAAGCGTCTAACCAGAGGGGTAATGCCTGGCCATGATGGGGGTGCCTTTAGCAGGTGAGTCAGTGAAGGCTGCTCGGAGGACCTGCGATCTGAAGGACGAGACGGGGGCGAGCTATGAAGAAGCCGCAGAAAGTCATGCTGGGCGGAGGAAAGAGCTGGCAAAGGCCCTGGGGCAGAGGAGGGTGTGGAGTGGGCTGTGAGTCTGGAACGACAGGCGTGGGCATGGAAGGGGGCATAGGAACACTCCCAGGAATGAGGGGGAGCCACCCTGTGGCTTATGTCAATAGGCTCCATTGTCCTTTCTGGACTTTGGGTCCATAACTAGCTCCCTTCTGTCCAGGTATCAAAGCGAGAAATGAGTCTTGGTGACAGGCAGGGATCTCTACTCAAGCAGTCAGAGGACTGACACGGGAAGGACTGTTGTGCAGTATTTGGTCTCTTAGAGCGGAATCAGTCCTGTTGTGGGAGATGGGTTTTGGGTGTGTTTAGCAGTTACAGATATTCAGGGGTGAAAAGAGTCCCCCTGGTAGGTGGTAAGCTGCCTGTCACGGGTGGAGTCCAAGGGGAGCTATGCTTGGAGTTAGAATCTGGTGGACCAACCAGCCTTTGGTGATGGAGCAGAGGTCTTGAGTACTGAAGGGGGTGCGACTAGCCCACATGGGGGTCTCTCTTCGTGGTCTCTGTGCTGCGTGAGTGTGGGAGCATGTCGACACTGGACAAGGTGCACGCTTCCTCTGGCCATGGGCCTCTGCATGGCTTGGGTCCGATTGCAGAGCTGGCTCTGAGCTCACGACTGGAAAGCGCCTGGTGCTTGGTAAATTTTGTCACTTGATTGATTTCATCCTGGCCCCAGAGGGAAGTGTAGGGAAGATTTCTTGATTTGAGAAGACCAAATTAGGAACAGATGTCTTTTCTAGCTATTAATAGGCAGTTGGGGAACAATGGGGCTTCTTTTTAAAGGAGCCCACAGCGTGCGGGTTGCTGCTGTCCATTTGAATGTTTTGTGTTAGAGCAATTCATAACTGGTGGTAGTTGGGGAGTCACTTACAGAGAATGACTGAGCCTCCCTTGCCTCCCGTGCTCAATTCCATTCGTGAGCCAGAGGGTACAAACTTAACATCTTCCCCAAACTGTTCTTGTTCCCAGTAAGGGCCCAGAACACCCCAGGGTTCTGATAAAGGGGTACAGCCCAGAACAATTTTCCAGAGAAGGGGGCGGGATGCACAAGGCATGCACAGGTCAGTCCCAGTCATCTTTTCACTCTTCAATAGAGAAGTCTGGGCTTTGGCTTTTAGGCAAATGAATATAAGCCACTGTGGAAGCTATTAGTAGCATTATTCACAATCACAATTGTTGAAAATTAAAATTGTCCATTACTGTGTGTGTGTGTGCTTTCTCTCCCAATTGCAATTTCAAAACTAACATCATTTAGCTCATTAAAATAATACTAGTGAGGAAAATGGCTTTTCTTCTTAAAGAAAATTCCTTAATATTTTGCTGTAATGTATTCCTCTGAATAAAGTAAAGTTAATTATGATGCAGACGGGAGAATTATCTGACTCGATTTAACATGGTAGATGGAGTCTCTGTCCCCGTCCTGCTGTGCACACTGACCCTGGAGGGGGATTGTACTCTGGGGCAAGTGCTGCTTCTTGGGCATGTAGCTTCACATGCTCAAGGAGACAGGCAGGAGCCCATCGGGGTCACCCAGCACGCCTTGGTGGCTTGTGGTCATTTCTGAATGAAGCTTGGGCTTGTCCACTAGGACTAAGCCCTGGTGGGGGTCCACCATCTCTGGGCACTTGGAGCTGCTCTCAGCCTCATGAAAGTGCCTGCTTGGGGAGTGTGTCCACCACCACTGGTTTGCGTTTCCGCGGCTCATTCATAGTGGGTCCATGTACCAGCAGCATGTAGCAGACAGGGTGGAGAACAGCTTGTAGGACATGGTCAGGGGGCCTGACGAGGGTCTGCCTCTGCACACCTGTGTTCCTACAGTTGTGTCTGCCCTCAGCCCAGTGCCAAGGCTGGGCAATGCCTGGTGATTTGAAGGGCATAAGGGATACATCCCTTGTAGGCTTCTTCCACTGCATCCACTCATCACGGTGCCTGGTACACTGCTATGAACTGAGTGTTTCCCCCCGCTTCATCATCTGGTATGTTGACGCTCTAACCCCAATGCCTGATGAGATTGTTTTTGGAGATAGGGTCTTCAGGAGGTAATAAGGTTAATTGAGGTCCTAAGAGTGGAGTCCTAATCTGATGGGACTGGTGTCCTTATAAGAAGAGGAGGAGCGATCTTCCCCACCCCACACCCACACACAGAATGGATGTCATGTGAACACACACAGAGATGGTAGCCACCTGCAAGCCCAGAAAGGAGGCTTCAGCCTGAAACCTACCTTGCTGGCACCTTGATCTTGGACATCTGGCCTCCAGAGCTGTGAGAAGATAAATGTCTGTTGTCTAAGCCACCCCGATCTACGGTACTTTGTTATGGCACTCTTAGCCGGCAAAGGCACACACTGATCGAGGCGACTGTTTCTTCTGCAGCCAAAGCTTTGAATGCCCTGTTCAGAGCACATCTGTCTGGAGAGGGAAGCCTCTCTCTCACCACCCCCTCTCCACTGCCTGCCAGCTTCTCTGCGGTTTGGGATGAAGCCAGGAAAAGCCCCCATTCAGATATTAAGGGTTAAGAGGGGCTTCTAAATGTGCCTGGCATGGGCATCCTTCACTTTGCTGGAATGCCAGGTCTGCCCCCTCTGTAACATCAGCATCCTTCCTCTTCGGAGGATCTTGACCCCTCGGTCAAGCATGCAGCTCCTGGAGGGAGGTGAGGCTACTGCTGGTGGGGGCGGGGGATCCAAGCCAACGAATCAGGGGAGCCAAGGGAATGGCCCCACTTCGCATGACCACGTCCAACCCTAGGAAGCTGGGAACTATGAGCCCTGGCGTCGTGGTGGCCACCGACCAAATAGCGAGGAAATGTGTGACAGCATGCTACTCACGTGGGGAGAGTTGGAGAGGACAGAGGGAGAGAGAATCCCGGCAACCCCACTTGTTGTCTGGCCCTGCTGGACCCCAGCCTTTCTGGGGCTTGACTACTGAGCCCATAAACTCCCCTGGTCTGTCTTGGATGGTTCCTGCCACTTGTCACCAAGTGTTCTGACTGCCATGCCCACACGAAGACATACTTGTCCAGCCACGGAGGCCCCTTGCTCATTGTAAATGTGACTGACTGCACATCTGCAGAATGTCCTCTGGCAGATCTGCTGTGATTTGACTGTCCAGTGGATGCCCCTTACCACCGAATGTCTCTGACCAAAAGTGGTCCCCAGTCCAGCCAAGAGACCAAGGTAGTCCCCAGGAAACCGGACTGAAGAGAGAATGCAAAGGACAAGAGCTGTGGCCCCTTCAGTTGCCATGGGGCACCTTGTCAGAGGAAGTGGTGTGGTGGCGAGCTGTCAGCTCGCTCTCCATGGCGTCCACTCAGCACCCTCTGGGAGAAGATACCTGATCTGAGCAGAGGGAGGAGTTGGGACAGCAGGTGGAGTGCTCTGGGTGCTGGGCCAGCAAACCTCCCTGGTGCCCAGGGCAGTGGAGAGCACAGAGCTGTGTGCGGCATGGCCCGTGACAGTGGTCCGCGGTGGTGATAGGCAGTGATAAGGACAACCCGTGGGCCAGACTTCTCCAGACTGCAAGCCTGCCATTTCTCCCCATCCACACACATGTCATCGTCAGACCTTATGTCGAGGCCGTGGGCCACCATGGAGGTAAGACGGACACAAGTGGCCATGACACCAGGTAGGAAGAGAACCTGCTCAGAAGGCTTTGAAGTCTCCCGGGACCCCAGGACTGGAGTGGCCCCATGCACAAATGTACACCTGGGTGGACATTTGGCTCTACGACATGGCCAATAGATGGCTGACTCAGTGGTCACAGCATGTCCTGCGCCTGGACTTCCAGAGCCACCTTGGCCCATTTCTCAAGCCCACATTGCATAGGGGTCTGCCTAGGGAGTCTGTGAAGCCTCCTTCCCAGCCATGCCCTCTGCCCAAGTAGTGTGCCTGCTCAGCCAGCCTTCTCAGCTTTGGCCTCTAAATGCCTTTGGAGGCCATGTTACCAGTCCCCTGCCTCTGGACAGGTGAATGCTTCTGGGCTGATGGGCGGTCCCAGTGATCAGCCTCACTGACTTTCTCCCAATCTCCACCTTGTTCACTGAGGAAGTCCCTCTTGCTATCCAGCCACATACCACCATGCTGCAAAGTATGAGGACTGTGTTAGAAACTTGTGTTTGGGCTGAGGCTTTTAGAGAAGAAAGAATCAAAGCATCACCCAGAAATGGCTCCATCTTATTACCTTTGTTTTTTAACAACCAAAGTATTTCTTTTGACCAAAAAGGAATCATTTTACTTCCCATCGTTCTCTGCCTGTGCAGGGATTCTGGCTCCCAAATCTGCTTGTGTCAGGCCTCTCTGATGTCTGGAATCTCGAGGAGTTTCCTGGAGACAGATGGCATTGATTTTGCATTTGTTCCACCATGCCTGTCTCTCACAAAATATTAACATCAGCTTTTGACATGGAGCTCCTGAAAAATATCAGAAACAACTTGATCTGTGACTTCATAAAATATTTGATAACGTGTTAGACAAGGGGGATGTTTTAAAGAAGGCACTAGTTTTCAAACAATTGGAGAATTTTGGAGAATACCCAGATTGTTGTTCTTTTTTGCATATAATCTTATTGCCTCTTCTTGTAGCTGATATTTTGACAACTTGTGTTTTAGTAACTTCAGTATGAGAGGCCAAGATCAACCAGCTTTGGCGTAGCAGCACAGGGAGGAGCTCTGGGCCAGGAGTCCACAGGCGAGGCTCTCGGTGACCTTGTGCAAGTCACTTCTGCTCTTTGGGCTTTAGTTGCTCCATTGCTGATGTTCGCGGCAGGGTCCCTTTCCTTTTGACATCCCAAGTGCCTGCATGCATGACTTACAGTTTTCTAAGGGGAGAGTTGACTAACTCGCTTGCTTGCGTGCTCTCTTTCTCTTTCTCTCTGTAGACAAAGAAGGTCCCTGGACATCATTGAACTTGAACATCTGAGTGGCTCTCCTTATTACACAAACAGATAGTGAGGCAGGCCCCATGGCCCAGCAGAAGAGGTACCCCAGGACCACCTGCTCAGTCCTCACAGAATCCCAGGGCTGATTGCTGGGAAAGATGGGCTTATTTGCATAGCCCCCCAGTCCCCAGTCACCTGGAGTGTCACACCCAGGTCTTAGCTATGGCAATGGGTTCTAGATTCCAATAAAATGGATTGTGACACTCATCACCACACAAGGACTCCATGGGAAACACCATTTCAGAAATGGACAGTTAGGGTCCAGGTTGAATTCAACCTGGAACTCAGGAGAGGCGAGCGAGTCTTCTTCCCCTGGAACCCTGTCCCTAGACTCTACAGTGCTACCCTCCGTCAGTTCTTCTGCTTAGGGAAACTGAAAAATGCCATGCCTAGTGCAGACACTTGAGGATGGAAATTGGCTTGGACAAAGACATTTAGCACTAGTTACAAGGTCAGGCTATTCTAACTGACAGAGATTGCACACAGTGGTATGATGTCCTGAATGCCCAGCCCTGGGCCAGATGGCCTCCTCTTTCTCTTGTTTGGAGAGGCATGATCCGAAAGAATGTGAGCATGATGCAGCAGGGACCCTGCCAGCCTTAGGTTCTTTGAACCTGGAGCCAAGAATAGTGCCGGGCACACAGAATATGCTTCCTTCAATCGCTCGTCCATTTGTTATTCGGTTCCGAACACTGGGCCGGGCTGCGATGTGGGCTGAGGATGGTCAGAGATGAGCCACATTCAGCTCTTCCCTCTGAGCTCATGGTTAAGCAAGGTAGAGGCGGGCCACCATGGCAAGCCCAGGGAAGCTAGGGGTGAGCCAGGAATTCCAGTGCAGGCCCCTGCAGGCTTCTGGCGGGGAGGAGCAGGCTGGTGCTTCTCACCAGCACCCCGCCTCATTTTCTGGGCGTCCTTAGGAGCCTTGAGCTCCAAACTCACTGCCCGCAGTAATAGCAACCTTTGGGGCTGACCACACCAGCTCTCCCACAGGACCGCCTTCCCTGGGAAAGTCAGCCTGGGTTTTTATAAAAGTTCCCTTTAAACCTGATGCTTGGTCTAAACTTCTGCTCTCTGCCCCAGGATTTCCTTCCTGGAAATTAGTGGGAGAGCTGCAGCCCTCGTAGGTCCTTTGAAGCAGATGTTGGCTTGGCTGAGAGAGAACCAGTGGGGAGCCTCTGCAGCACTAGGCTGGTGAATGGATGAACACGTGCCTTGGTCACGAGGGAACTGCTGTGTGCAGCATGTGGTTCTGCCTCCAGGCTGGCTCATGGGGTTTCGGCTACTTGCCAACCATTTTACTTGACAGTTAGCCTTGGGAATAGGATGTGCAACTGAGATTAATCAGGACTATGGACAAGAGCTTAGCAGGGAAACATTTATAGGACAAAGGAAATCCCAAAGTCCAGCTAGAAGGGCCTTTGGAGGCTGCTTTGTTGGGATGCTTGTAGTTGCAGCTGATAACGACCATTATATACCTGGGTTAAGCAAAGAAGGCAGTTTATTGATTCAATAACTAAAAGACTTAGCCTTCAGGCATGGCTTGATCCAGTGGTTTAATCTCTCCCTGTTTCATGTATTTATCTGTTTTTCTTTGAGATTAATCCCCTTGCAGGCTCTCCCATATGGGTGCCCTTGCTGTCTGTAGGTCATCATCTGAACAGGTTAAGCAGCCCAGGCAAAAAGAAAACCCACCAGCATCCCCAGGGGTTCTAGATAAAGTCTCAGGAGTGAGTGCTATCCAGCAACTTGAGTCATGTTTTTATACCTGAGTGTGTCTTTCCTCTCATCTTCCCTCCCTCCTTTTCTTTCCTTTTTTTTGCCTTTAAGAATAATAAATTTATTCTTTTTATTAAAAATTATGTTAACATAAACAATCCAGGAAAAAGAGAGAAGGAAAAAGAAAAAAAAATTAGGTGGTGGTCATTCCAGATATCTCTCTAGGAATATATACAGATACGTAAATAGAAGCAGTTTGATAAAATGAGATTATTTCACACAGCTATTTCACAAATAAAATCATCAAAATTTTCCTGGATTTAATAGCAGCAATGGGAAGCCTAAAGTGACAGTGGAAGTGTTTGAACTTTAGAGCAATGTGTCTTCACCTCAGAAAAACATCACTCCTAAATGAGTCCCTAAGATTTGAAAAAAAAAAAAAAGGATTATGAAAAACAACGTGAGCCAAGAGTCATTTTAAGGATGTTTCAATCCTAGACAATTGCAACTGGTTCCTTACTCTGAAAGATGAGGAAATTAGCAGATTTGCTTCTTTTTTCTGGATGATTCTTTGTCTCTGTTTGCTCGCTAGATTCTTCTTTTACCTTGTCTAAGTTTATAATGTTGGATTCGCTTCTACAAACTTTCTTTTTCCTCTGTTTTATTGTATTCAGTGGTTGTCATTTTTTTCCCCATGACTTTTCCACTTCAAGGTTTTTTTTTTTTCTTTCTATTTTGATGTTTGGTTTTATTGTGAAATAGCTATTTTTCTTTCTGAGAATCATGGGTTCTGTGTTGCCTGATTTCTTCATGCCGGAGAATGACTGTCTTCTGATTTTTAGATTTCAAGGGCAGCTGGAGACATGCATGGGTTTGCCTTTAAAAATGCCTTTGCGTTGGAGACTTCCAGGGTTGAGGATTCCTTACCCTGACCTCTCCATTTTTTTTCCTCTAATGTTATCATTTTGCCAATTTCCTTTTCCTTTTGCTATACCTTGCCTGTCTTTAACTATCAATTAGATTTTTAAAGAAAAGTCCCTGGGGGCTATGTTCCCTGAGTTCTTTCGTGTTCTTTGACAATGTTTTCCTGTTGCTTTTTTGCTCGAATGACACATGGAATGGTCATAACATTTTAGGATTATATTTTAACTGCAAGTTTGTGGACATTTTTCTTTCATCCACTGCTTTGAAAATTGTTGAGGAAAAGAATCACAGAATCACAGAATGATTTCACAAACCTCTCCTGCCCTGAGAAACCTTTCCTTTTCCTCTCTGAATGCACGAAGATTTATTTTCTTAGTTAACCATTATATTTCTTGATAGCTATCATTTTAAATAATTTGTTCCTGAAGATATTGTGCCTTTTGGGTGTAAAAATGAAGTCCCTCATCTGGAAAATTTCCTGCATTGTATCTTTTGTATCTTTGAGCATCTTTCTTCTTTCAGTTTTTGCTCTCGTGCTCAGGTTATTCAGGAAATGGGTGAAAAAACTGGAAAAGTTCCCAAGCCCGTTTTGCAAGGTGAGCCTATGCCAGGCACCAAGATCAGACAAAGACAACCAAAGAAGACTGTGGGTGAACCTCATTTAGAAACAAAAGTTACATATAAAATATTAGTACATCAAATCAAGCATGAGATCATAAGAAATATACAGCGTGTTCAAATTTGGCTTATTCTAGCAACAAAGGATGATTCAACATTGGGAAATATACTAATGTAATTACTCTGCTGGCAGATTAGGTCATGTGAGTCTCTTAATAGAGGCTGAAGCAGCATTTGATGTAATGCAGTGCCCACTCCCGATTAGGATGAAATGACGATTAGCCATCTTAGCAAACATCATACTTAGTGTCCATTTGATGTAATGCGGTGCCCACTCCCGATTAGAAATAAAAGACGATTAGCCATCTTAGCAAACATCACACTTGGTGTCCATTTGAGAGGGAGCCTTGATAAGTCACGGTGGCTATAAAAACAATTAAGATTTAAGGATTTTTCAATTCTAGACAGCCACATCTGGCTCCATACTCTGGGTTCCAGTTTACCTGGGGATGTGGGGGTTCCTGAGATGTGGGACCTCCCGGGCTAGAACTAGCAAACATGGGGATGGTGGTTGCCATGTACAGAGCAGGTGGGCAGTGGCTTGGGTGACAGAAAAATAAAAGAATGATGAAACTGTTCTGCAGAAGAAAATGAGACTTTTCTCATTCCAGAGAGGGAGAGGAGAGAAGACAAAGAGGAGCAGGAAACAGGAGAAAGAGACAAGAGGGTGCCAGGGTGGCATTGCTTGGGCGAGGAGCATTCTACTGTGTGGGCTGGGGACAGGTTGCCTGAGGCTGATGCAGAGCTCTGCATTCATGATGGAAGTCTCAGGGCACCGTTTCCCCCTCCTCCCTGTGCTGGATGCTGTGGGTGCCCCAGGCAGCATTGGTTATGGGGCTTCTGCCCCCTTTCTGGGGAATTGCCCTGAACTGATTACAGCCCCTGATCCCCACAGCCTACACCTGGCTGAGTCACCCCAAGGGTACAAAAGGCCAGCCCTCCTCCTGTGCTGCTGGGGAGCCTAACCCAAAACAAACCCTTCAACATCCTACCACTTCTGGGGGGATGTGCCACTGAGGATGGGCCAGCTGTCCCACTGGCGTCAGTGCAGCAGGAACAGAAATTGTGCAGGGGAGCGGGATCCCCAGGCAGAGGTGACCACAGGGGTTTGCAGAGATATTAGGGGAGGATCCTCATGGGGAGTGGAGTTGGAAGTTGGATCAGTCGTATCTAGACCTCAGAGAAGTCTGGAGCCTTCATCTGTCTTACATAGATGGAGACTCAACAGGGCCAAGCTGCCATGTCCAAAGTCTCTCCAAAGGAGACAGAGAGCTGAGATTAGGTCCCTGATCTGTGAGAGGCAAGGCTGGGGGCTCTAAGCATTGGGTGAACTTGCTGGATGCAGGACTTTAGGCAGGTTCCTTCCCCTCTTTGGGCCTCAGTTTCCCCAAGGTGTCTATGAGGCCAGTGGCTCTCGGGGCGCACTTCCACTTCTTAACTCAGTACTGGAGGAATCGTCATGCTTGATGGGGCCAGGTGAGGTCCTGGAATTGATATAGGGCGGCAGGTGGGCTGGGCTATGGCTGGAGTGAAGGGGGAGCTGAGAGATTAGGGCTCACCAGCAGCCATAACTTAATGTGCACATTTTTCTTTAAGAACAACATTGGCTTTTAAGTAGGTTACACTTACTGTGGCTTGTTTGCATCCTCCTTTGCTTGGAAAGCAGACACTTTCTTCAAAGCTAAGCTTCCTTCTAGGCCTATGGGATTAGCACATTCTCCAGATTAATGGTGTCCAAATTAATGCGATTTATCGTCATGGCTTTCAAAAGCTGTGGTCTGCTTGTACAGCTACCTTTTCTTCCTGGACCAAAATTTAGGACACTCGGACCAACGAAAGAGACTTTTCTCAGTGGTACATTTAACTGCATGACATATCTGACAAAGTTATGAGAAGCACAGCACATCGAATAAATCACTGCTGTCTGATAGAAGGAAACGGTATCCAGTCTCCTCTGGAAGCCCAGGGTTAGGGATGGTTGCCATGTTGATGTCCGCTTGGGAATAGGAGTGATCTGAGATCCTCAGCTGGGTGATCCTTGAGAAGGTCCCAAAGGCTGAGTGTTCCGCAGGCCTCCGGAGAGTAAAGACAACAGATTCTACACATTTTCTAGTGTGGCTGAGTGCCTGACATTCGCAGCTGCATATGTGCCACAGACGGGGTTTCTATGAACCAAACAGAAAGCAGCGGATGAATCCACCCTGACCCCCACCCCTCACCCTCACCCCCCCACCCGTCCCTTTTCTAGTGTGTTTAACAAGAGCCAGGTGAGAATTCCAGCTTGCGTCATATTTGGACGTATCCTCATCCTCCATGAAGTCTGGGCTGATGTGATGCCCAAGACAAGCCCACTGAGGAATTAGGGATCTTCAGGTTCTTTCTGACATCAGAAAGGGGTCTCGGGACCTCTGGCTCCCCACGAGGCACCCACACCTCCCTTCACCACAATCCTCAGGAAACCGCGTCCTTTCACGGTGTTATTTAGCTCTAAACGATTATGTAATTACATTTGTGAATGTAATCCTGTAGGGCCTTATTCTAATTATAGTCCACAATCCCTTTCAGCAGCTTTCAGAGAAATAATTTTTGCAATAAACATGGGGCTCCTCAACTGCAAAAAGTCTGAGATGCCTGGGTATAGACAGTCGCATCCACCTGCTGGAATCCACACACCCTTGTGCTTTCTTAGGAAGGGGAGCAAAGGGCCCAGTTCAATGAAGCCTCTCCCCAGGGATGGTCCAATTCTATGCATGTCTGAATTATGGATCCCCAAACATCTTTGAGAAGTTCCTATTCTCCCAATACCTTTGCTCAGCTCCTAATTGCTCATTATGCATTCTTTAAAGGTAGTTTTAGGTGAATTTTTGAATATGTAAATTACATTTCAATAAAGTTGTTATAAAATAAAGTGGTTACTAAGTTAATTATAATCAAATACGGAAATGTATCTACTGTATAGGTAATCGTTGTTGTGGACCCAGAGCAGATCCTGTGAGATTGTAATGATCTGGGAAGGTCTAGAGGTGGAGACGGAATGACTGTAAGGTTTGATCAGCAGTGGTGTCCAAAGTAAATGCTGGTAGCCATTTGTCTACATGGGCTAAGTTGTTTCTTCCCTTTCTTCCTCCCACCATTCCTGCCCTCTTTCCTCAATACATCTTAGTTTTGGGGCCTTGTTCATGAATAGAGTTGGAAATTTTCCAGTTGGCCAAAAGTTTTATAGAGTTTGTTCTTTGACATGCACTTACTTTAGGGTCAACACGATAGTAGGCTTCCTGGAGGGTCCCGCAAGCCCCAATTTCTGGCCTCTGCACCACTGGGATTCACCGGCTGCTGGGAGAGAAGCCACCGTCACAAACACTGAAGCCCCAAGAGCAGACTCTCCTTCTTCAGTCATCCCACCTGTGATCACAGGTAGAAGGAAGTCAGCCCTTCCTGCATTCTCAAGGACTTGGCTAGCACTGAGGATGAGGTTCATCGCCAAACTTGTGCATGCCGCGCATTGTGTTCTCCCAAAGTCTCTCATTTTCTACTTTCTGCTTGACCTGAATCAGAATTTCTGCCCTCATCGTGGCCTTTTCCACCCATAGGCATTTTTGGAAAAAGTATAACTCTAATATTTCATCATTATTGATTATGAGTATGAATTCACCTTATCATCATCACCATCATCAATCTACCTTTTCAGTTAATCTGTGTTGGTCATAAAAAGCTATATATTTATATAACATATATATATGGCATTTTGGTTTCTGAATCTGATAGCTGCAGTTAACGTGTCCAGGTCGAGGATGGGCAAGCACCAGATCAGGCTTTTCTGAGTCTCATTGGTCGGATTTACTTGTGGGTCTTTCTGAATGTGGGTCGATGGTGCTCATTTGCAAGTTCTGGTCTGGCCCTGGCATTGAAGTACTTGCCCATTTCATGTTTTACGTAGAAAACAGTTTTTACCTAAGGCAGTGTCCCACAGTGTTTATTTCAATAGAGTCTAATATTAAAATGGTCTAGAAAAGCATTCATGTTGTATTATTTTATACAAAGTGTCCTCGTGTAAAGGAGATGGCAAACTTGGATGCCCCTCCTTTCTAGGTTAGGACAAAGGTTGTTCCTTTCTTCTACTTTCTCATGCTACATTTTCTCTTTTTTCTTTTAAAGATTATTTACTTATTTGAGAGAGAAAGAGAGCATGAGCAGGAGGGAGGAACAGAGGGAAAGGGAGAAGAAGACTTCCTGCTGAGCATGGAGCTCAATGCAGGGCTCAATCCCAGGACCCTGGGATCATGACCTGAGCCCAAAGCAGAGGCTTAACTGACTGAGCCACCCAGATGCCCCTTATCTGGTTCTTTCTAATGTATTGAGTTGAATGCTCAGTTTATTTCTTATATTCTTGTTAAATAATGAAATCAACCAAGGCTATTAATTTTCCTCTGTGTGTATTTTTGGGTGAATCCCTTAAGCTTTCATATGATGCTATGAGTGCCTTATTTTTGTTCTTTTCTAAATAAGATGCAAATTCTATTTAATCCAAGAGTTTTGTGGGACAGTTTTAAATTTAAAAAGTTTGGAAAGCTCCAAGGGATTAGGTTTACATCTTTATTATTCTTTTCTAGTCTTATTGTGTTGTGATTTAAAAAAAGAAAAGATTATGGCCTAAGTAACTTTGGAAATTAGAGTTTCTTGTGGTCAAAAATATTTATTTTTGTAAACCTATCATGGGTGCTGGAAAACTCTATAGGAAATAAAATTTATTAATTTGTAGTCAGGTTTTATTTTTAATTTTTTAAGATTTTTTATTCTTATTTATTTGACAGACAGATCACAAGTAGGCAGAGAGGCAGGCAGAAAGAGAGAGAGGAAGAAGCAGGCTCCCTGCTGAGCAGAGAGCCCGATGCGGGGCTCGATCCCAGGACGCTGAGATCATGACCTGAGCCGAAGGCAGAGGCTTTAGCCCACTGAGCCACCCAGGCACCCGGGTTTGTTTTTTTTTTTTAATTTATTTATTTGACAGACAGAGATCACAAGCAGGCAGAGAGAGGCAGGCAGAGAGAGAGGAGGAAGCAGGCTTCCGGCTGAGCAGAGAGCCCGATGTGGGGCTCGATCCCAGGACCTGGGATCATGACCTAAGCTGAAGGCAGAGGCTTTAACCCACTGAGCCACCCAGGCACCCCTGTAGTCAGGTTTTTAATATTTTTGTTCATTTTGCTTTTTGCTAACTTTTCTGTCCAAGGCAGACCAGGTGGGTAGAGTGGCAGTTCTGGGTCCTGGGAGCTACTGGCCTGACTGCAGCTCAGGAGTCAGATGTAATCCTGTTACGATTTGAGTTCTGGCTCCAGCTGCCCCTCGACATTGGGGTGAATGGAAGCATGAATTTGGCAAGGCTGTGGGGAGTGCATCAGGTGAGAGAAGGATGAGGAGAGAATGTCTGCCTGGCCCCTCCCCCTATGCCTCGCTGGGGGCTGCCCCATCTGTCCCACTAGATAAGAGACCATTGCAGGTGAAATGATGCAGCATCCTATCCAAGAGGGCCTATGTGGCTAAGGCATATCTCCAAGAAGTGATGCAGGGATGGTGCATTTCAGGCATATTTGAGTGGTTGTGGGGGTGCTTTTCTGGGATTTCCTCTCAAATCTCACCAGGCAGGAGGCTGTCCCTTGATCTCTAACTTAGGGGTCCTGCTCAGGCCAGCCTGACTGGCCCAAGGCCAGCAGTCTGCTTCTGGGAGTCCCACATGGCAGATGTGAGCCAAGCAGGACTTCTGACCTGGCAGCCTCTGTGCTGCTGGGGAGCATGTGGATGTGGGAAGAGGATGCAGCCACCTAGCAGTCCAGGGCAGGATCCCAGGTCCCCAGTTCCCGGGCCTTGGGGCTTGCGTGTATGTCCTGCTTGTCCCAGCATCATTGCCATCCTTGAACACCTAGCGCCCAAGGAGGACTAGCATGAAGTACTCCACGGATGCTGGATCCAGGAGAAGCTCCCCCACTGCCCCAGTTCTCCCCGGGGCATCTGAGCTGGAGCTGGCCACACCAGGTAGATCAGAGTCTGTTGGCAGCCCCTAGTAAGGGCAGGAGCACAGCTGACAAAGCCTGCAGAGATGAGGCCAGGAGAGAGGCTAGGAGCCCCTAAAGGCCATACCAGCCAGGCTTACCCCAGGCTCCCCCATCTCCACTGCCTCTGGTCTGGGGCCCCTACCCTCAGTCTCAGGCCAGGTCTCACACTGGTCCCCCTACCCTCCACTCCATGGCCTGGAACCAGAGGACTGGGGTGGTGTCAGCCCTGTTGGGAGGCCCTGGCCAGCTGTTCCACTCCCTGGGTCTTTACTATATTATCTGCAAAGTGGGGCTCGCTTTCTCCTTCCTCAGGATCAATGCACTGGTGGCTGAGAAGACTTTGGGCAGGGTCTGGCACAACACTGAGAGGCTCTGTGGGGCAAAGAGGGTGCTTACCAGCTGCCTGCATCCCTCACCCCAGCATCCATCCTGGCACTCGGCCACTCCCGGGTGGTCTCAGAGGAAAGCACCCTCATCCTGGGCCACCTCAGCCCCTGCTGGGGGCAGGCTGGGACAGCCCTTCAGAGAATCAGTTTGGGGTCTGATGGACCTCAAGTGAGTTCTTTAGCTTCTCAGCCTCAGTGCCCTCACCTGGGAAATGCGGGGTCATAGCATTGCCTCCTTCAGAGGACAAGTGTGTGGGGTGTGCTCACCAGAAAGGCTCTGCTGGGACATCATCCTTAGCATTTCCCCAGGCAGTGGGCCTGCCCGCACACTATACTGAAGGCCCCGGGGTGGACAGGCAGCACTTGGGACTCACTCTTTCCAGGTGTTGTTGTTGTTTTTTTTAAAGATTTTATTCATTTATTTGACAGATCACAGGTAGGCAGAGAGAGAGAGGGAAGCAGGCTCCCTGCTGAGCAGAGACCCCCCCCCTCCCCGCCCATCATTCGGGGCTCGATCCCAGGACCCTGAGATCATGAGCCGAGCCGAAAGCAGAGGCTTAACCCACTGAGCCACCCAGGCACCCATCTCTCCAGGTTTTGTGAGGACATGAAGGCATATTCCCGGGGCACACAGTGGGAAAGAATAGGCTGGTGGGAATTATTTTAGTATATTTTTAACTAGCGTTTTTTTTTCTCGTTTTCAGTCTATTTCCACAAATCTCTCCTGATACCAAGCTCTCTCCATACACCTCTCCTGGTCACCTCTGGCCCTCAGTTTATCACGGTCCTTGTTCCAGTCCTTCCTGGAACAGTAAATCTGAGTCCTGCGGCCCCAGTCAATGAAACACCCTGACATGAAATCGTTCCCCCGCTCTCCCCCTGGAAGTCCCGGCAGCACCTCCAAGCTCCTTCTTGCCCAGGAAATAAATCAGGCTTCCTCCTGTTTATATGGAAGGGCTGGTGTTCTCCTTCGGCTCATCTCTGCACACCGGAGGCTGAGGAGAGAACTCCCAGCATTGGCTCTGACCTGGAGCCATATGGGGAGAGAGTGCCAAGGCTTCGTTGGGGCTCTGCATCTCCTTCCTGGAAAGTCAGTGTCACTCAGCTCCCTGTAAGAACTTTGGAAGACACCTTTTATTTTAAAATAGTTCTTGATTGGCAGGAAGTGGCAGTGGTGGGGGAGATCTAGTGAAGCCTGGGCCCAGTGCCTACAGTTACATCCATGTACACAGTATCAAACCCCTTGTGACAATGACAATGAGTGTGTGTGTGGTTCTGTGTCATTTTATGACATGTGTCTGATGCTTTTAGATATGCCTCCTGAGTGTATAGCCTGGTCTTCTCCCCGGCCTGATGGAAGAGAACTCCAGTCTAGAGGCCATCGCGCCCACATTTCTGGACACCAGGAGGGGGATCCAGGAAGTACCAGTCCTCCCGGATCCCATGAGTTCCAGCTAGGGCCATACTGAGCCGTGGTGCCCAAAAGGGTCTGCAAGACTTTGTTGAATGAACGTGTAAAGAGCAGGGCGCTTCCCAGGAACACATGGGACAAAGAGATGGGGGGCATGCTGGTCAGCAGCCTTGGCTCCAGGTCCCACTTGGCTGGTTGTGCTGTCAAGCCTCTGGGTCCTCACTAGGAGTGTGGGGACAGCACAACTGCCCTGAGCACTCAAGGGGCCTCATCAGGATGAATGTGGACGTTTGTACAAGCAGCACCCCACCGCTGCCTCTCCCTTTTCCTGGACTCTGGGAGCTGTGCGTCCCCTGTAGGGCTGGGTCAGCTTCTCTCCTGCTCTCAGATGGTATCCCTGAGTCCTTACAGCTCTGCCTCAGGCCCCGCAGGGGTTTTCCGGTCAGGTCTTGGGGAGTGCTTTGGCGAGGGATCTGCAGGCAAATCCAGGGCTCATGCCCGTGGGGTCCCAGGCCCCCAGACCAGCCCCTCATGGCTCTGCTGGCGCACCTGCTCTTTGGTCCAGCTCTGCTCCTTCTCCTCAGAGGTGGTAGTTTTGGTGTACAGGCTCTTAAAGAGATGTTTTAGGGTTTTCCTTCTTCCACATCCAGTAGAGCAAATCTCCTGGAAATGTTGGGGTTGAGGCTCCTTCTAAAATGACTTTTTCTAAAAATAAAGGGAGTAGAGGAAGGGCAGCAGAGTGAGTCCACATGGTCTTTGGAATCAAAAAGTCCATAAGACTGTGGATAGGCAGTGTGACTCTGGGGACGTTAATAACCTCGCTGCGCCTGATTTCCTCAACTCCCAAATTGGCATTGCCAGTCAGCCCCAGAGCCGCTGGGCTGCTGTGATTCAGCAGAAATTGGGTATGCGGGACAGCTTAAGTGACATCATGGTTGTTGTTCGGTACATAGGAAATAGAGGCGGAAGTGAGCCCGTGGGCCTGCGATCCCAGAGAGGGTGACAGTTCTGACATTGCAGCCAGGGCTGGGGTCCTAGCCTGGACCCATTTTGTCGGGAGGGTGACAAGGAGGCCCTGACCCCTCACACTGCCTGCCTGCCAGGGAGGCAAGCCTCATACATCCCAAGTCCCTTGTGCCTTTCTCTCCAGCTTTGCCTGGCTTCTCTGACTAGTCCCTGAGGAGATCAGGCTGGGGCTGGGCCTGTCCTCTTCCCTCCCGCTTGAGAGAGTGGGTAATGCTCCTGGGAGGCTGGAGGCCCATCTTTCCTCCGAGTGGAGAAAGGCAGAATCCTGGACTCATTCCTCTTCCTTATGTGCCTTCTATTCATCCCAGACCCTGGTGGGGTCTTGGGAAAGTGGCCCTTCTCCATGCCCCAACCTTCCCAGCCCATCTCAGCTCAGACATTCTGGGCACCACTGGATCTTTTTGGCCCCTAAGGGGTGCTCAAGATCCTTTCCGCTCTGCTCTTTCTGAGAGGGAGCAAGGCAGGTAAACTTCCCGGTGTCCAGGCAGCGTCCTGAGCCCACTCTTCCCAGGACCTTCTGGGATGGGCACTGGACCAGTTTTTCCCAGTTCTAGAGTAGACAGTCCTGCTCTGGGCACTCTCCCCTGGGCGTACTGAAAGGTTCAGATTCAGAGCGTGAAAACTAACCATGACCTTAGCAGTCAAGGGGCCAAAGCCTGGTTTTCTGCAAGCAGGTGGTGGGCAGTGGTTAAGGGCAGGACGAGAGAACAAGCCAGTCCTTACTTAATCCCACTTGTATCCTTTATGAGCTGAGTGGCCCTGGGCAAGTTGCTTAACCTCTCTGAGCTCTAGTGTCCTTATCTTCAAGCTGTCTTAATTTAGGAACCTCTGAAAGCAGGGGCTGACTAAAGAACTTGGGTGCAGATGACTTCTCCGGCAGGTGATACCAGGAAGCAGGAATGAGGGGGTGGAGAGCAGAGAAGAAGCAGGAGGAAGAAAAGGGAGTGAGCTGGGTACTGCTGTGGACAATGATGGCTCACCCTGCTGGGGACTCTCTGAAGTCCCTCACAGAACACCCCTCAGAACTGCCGCTCCAAAGATAGCAGTTAGAGGCATTTGTCCACTGAACCCTACTACCACTAGATAGGGTTGCCCCTATCCAGGGACCTCCACTTCTGGGCCATCGACCACGCCTCTCCTGAGTCTTAGCCCAGCCCCCAGGCTGGAAGACTTCATCCTCTATCCCTAGAAGGAAGCTTTGTGGCCGAGAGTCGAGGGACTAAGTGGGCCCTCAGATGTCCACATGTATGGACCCGCCCAACACCGTGTCTCTGACATCCCAGGTGGATCATGGTACAAAGACCCAAAAAAACACCTGTGCCCCTGTCTCAGCTGCGCTGACTGAGTGTAAGCTTCTGGCAGCAGTAGTGAGAAGGCAGTAACTTGCCTTCTGTTACCGTTACCGTAGCGATGGCTGCATTATAGTTCCTGGACCTGCCCCTAGCCAGCCCGCAGACCAGGGACAGCCAGGAGACCAAATCTGGCTGGCACCCTTGTTCAGTTTGGTTCAGGGAGACACATAGCCTTTTTGAAAAATAGTTACTACTGTTAAAAATTTGAGAGTTTTTAATATAAAAATCAGGAGTTCCAGGTTTTCTCCAAAAAAAATGGAAAGCTCTGGTGTAATGGAGCTCATATATTCACGTGCCCAACCTCAGTGACCCCTACCTCGGTTCGATTCTTTCCTTGGCCCCGTCCTGCTGCTGGATTCCTGTTGCTGGGAACAGCTGGTTAGTTATCTGTCCGTTGTCTCTACCGCATGTAACCATGAGTAGGAGTGATCCTTTCAGAGGAGCACACGCTCTCCAGGCTCTTGGCCCCGTTACCCTCGGACCACACTTAGTTACCTCGTGGCCCCTGCAGGACTGAGTTAAGACTGGAGGGAAGAGATTCGTGGATTTGAGTCAAGATGATGTGACAGCCCTCAGGGTATCAGCCTCTGCTGAGAACAGCTCTGCTGGTCCAGCTTGTGGCCCTGGGGCAGCAGGAGAGCAATGTCAGACCCCTTCAGCATGCTGCACCAGTGGCTTCCCAGTCCCAGGCAGATGAATTCCTGCTGCTTTTAGATGATCTCCTGCCTGGTGGGCAAGACCAGTTTCCTGGGCACATCCTCAGGCCCAGGTGAGCCTGGCATATAGAAGGAGCTTGCCCCATGGGGCAAGGGGGTGAAGTCACCCAGTATGGATGCTGGGTAAGCCTGGAGTTGGCAGGTCCTGGGTCCTGGAGTGGAGGTCAGGAGACTGGTCAGAAGGCTCTAGTCCTCCTCCTTTCCCTCTTGGGAGCTTAGTTGTTAGGCTGGTATGCAGAAACCTGTAGGACTTCCTAGAGCCTGTCCCAATTTGGGGGAATAGCCACCCTGTGGGTTGCCGCCTGCCTAGATCTCTTGAGGGCCCCCGTGGGCCTCTAAGTACTGGGTGTCTTTCCTGACGGAGGATGTTAAAAATGACTAGTTTGGAGCTTGGCTGCAGCAGATCCTGTCTGGAAAACCAAATTAAGAGCAACAGAAAGACTGATGGGAGAAAACATTGAGCATTTTCTCATTCCTGTTCATTTAGCTCTTTCCAGGGTACTTAAATGTCTTCTATATTAACATTAAGTGCCTCATAATTAAGCATGAGTGGTGGGAGATGGGAGGAGGTGGGGGGTTCTTACTTATAGGGACCCCTGTAGGACGGCGGGGATGGTGTTGGGATGGGAATGCCCAGAGTCTGATCTCCAAGAACGCCGCCCCACCCTGCCCCATACTTGGGGTTGCTTTCTTGATGTGGGGTTAGGATTTGGGGGAATGTTCCATCCCTATCCAATATTTTAACTCCTTAGTTTTTGTGCCTTATATTCCACCATTTGAGTTCTGGGTGGCTTCCTGGGGTACTGACTCTACCTTGCGTGTTAGCTGGGTGACTCTTTCCAAGTTAATCAACTTCTCTGACACCCAGTTTTTCCCCTCCCAAATGAAAACAAGACAAAGCTTTCCCAGATTTGGTCTGAGAAATAAATGTAAGAGCCCCTGGGGATAAAATCAAAGTTGCTGAGCACAATGCCTGCACAATGCACATGGAGTCATGCCCATGCTGGGAGATTTAGGGGGTCATAGCCATGTTTCAAGGGCGTTCAGTGGACCTTCCCAGTGATGACTTGGCTATGGGGACAGTGACCTTGGTTTTCAAGAATGATTTTCAGGTTTTTGGAGAGAACAACAAAGCTGGCTTTTATCTCTTGTTGCAGCCCCTGTCCCCCAGGAGGCTGGCAGAGGGATAGAGACTCCCAGAGCCCTCACCTCATGAGGCCCAGGGGGTGGCACTGATAGTGAAATTTAATTTTTTTTTTTAAGATTTTATTTATTCATTAGTTAGAGAGAGCGAGCACAGGCAGACAGAGGGGTAGGCAGAGGCAGAGGGAGAAGCAGGCTCCCTGCTGAGCAAGGAGCCCGATGTGGGACTCGATCCCAGGACGCTGGGATCATGACCTGAGCCGAAGGCAGCCGCTTAACCAACTGAGCCACCCAGGTGTCCCGAAATTTAAATCCAGTTGTGCCCTTATCAGTTCCCCCAGAAAGCTGACTTGGAAAAGTTGCTCTGGGAGCCGGCCTGGATGTCCAAAATACCAGCGTCTCTCCCACAGTCCAGACTTTCAAATCACAACAGCTTAACAAGGTGCTTTTAAAACAGCATTCGCTGTTTTTGCTGAGATTATGAAAGTCATACCTGCTTACTGGGGGTAATCGAGAAAATACGACCGAGTGTGAAGAACAGAAAGCGATCTCCCATAGAGAAGAGACGGTTGCTCTAAGTATTTCGGTGAATTTCTATTTGGTCTCTTCCTTACTTTCTCCCTCATCTCTGCCTTCTTATTTTTGTTATAGAATCATTCAAACAGAAAGAAGCAAAATACAGGGGAAAACAGACAACAGACCATCCACATAAAAATGTATCATCCTCTCATCCTTCTCTCTCCCTTCCTCTCCCCTTTTCCCCTCCTCTCCTTCAGGAATATGGTTACAGATGGGGTTGAACCTTTTTCATACGTCTGTCTCCCCAGAACCAGCCCCTAAAGTGGGGTGCGTCCTTCCTTATCAGGACTCCTACTTTTGCCTCACACAGACGCATCGGGAACCATGTATGTGATCCCACATTTTACAGGAATGGTGTCATGAAATTCGCCCCTATCTCTGCCACTTTGTTTTTTCCTCCTCCACATTATGCTTTTGAGATTTTTTTCCCTGTGGAAACGCACACATTCCGTTCATTCATTTTAATGGAAGGGTTATAGATCTTGCATGCACCACGATGATGTATCCACTCTCTGTTGGCCGACTTTCTGCAGTCTGTAGCCACGGACATAACCCGAGCGACCTTTGTGAGCAGCCTGGCCGACTTCCTCTGCAGCAGACACCCAGGGTGGAAATCCTGAGCCACTGGCTCTGTGCACTGTCCCCTGGATTCGAGCGGGCCAGATTGTTTTTGAAAGTAGTTATGTTAGTTTAAACATAGAGTTAACTTGTGAATGTTTTTATTTCCCCTCAACCTCAGGCGCCACTGGATATTGCTAGATCCTCACATTTCACCCAGTCTGGGGGCAGGCTCTGATGTGGAGTAATTGCATCTCATTGTTTTGATTTGAATTCTTTCTGAATATTAGTGAAATTAAGCAGCACTTCATATGCTTATGGGCCATTAGGGTTTTATTTCTTATGAATTTGACCATTAAACTATTTGTTTCTAATTGCCTTGTAGGAGTACTTCATAAATTCTTGGTACTGTGATGTTGATTATATGGGTTGGGATATATAGTCCTAGATTATGACTTACTCTTTCAAATTTGTTAATGGTGCCTTTGACACACAGACATTTTAATTTTTAATGTAATCACACTTATCATTGTATTCTCTTTGGTGGTGTGTGCTCTAGGTATTGTGTTAAAGAAATCCACCTCCAAACCTTTTACATTTTCACATTTATACCTTTATAATTCCCAGATTGCAGTTTTGTAAATAGTGAGTTGTAGGAATATATAGAATATATATCTATGTATTCTATGTATATGTGTATATACACACATGTGTACACATACAGATCCAAGGAAATATCTCTAGAGCTCCCTCCATGTTATACGTGGATGTCATATGGACTTACACAGGCATGTGTATACATAGGTATGTATAGATAGATAGACTGTTGTCCTAGCACATCAGTGGAACACTCCACCTTTCCTCACTAAATGGTACTCCTATTTCTAGATTAGCCCAGGTCTATTTATCTCAGCCCCATTGGTTCAATGAGGTTTGCTCTATAACAAATCTATTACCTGGCGCATTCCCCTCTTCACATTTTCTTTTTAAAATCATATTGCCTTCCCTATTTCCTCCCCTCAACTTGCATTTTGAAATCAGATTGCTAAGCTCCATTAAAAAAAAAAAAAGAATTCCATTGTATGCCGATACCAGTTTGTGTAATCCATTCACCAGTTGAAGACATTGCATTTTTTCCAGAGTTGGTTTTTTTTTTCTTTTGTGATTAGGAATAGAGTCACTATAAACATTTATGTTCAGGATTTTATGTGGACATAAGTTTTCATGACTCTTGGTTAAATACCCAAGCCTGGAATTGCTGCATGAAGTGGTGAGTACATGTTTAATTTTTGCAGACACTGACAAACTGCTTTCCATGCTGGCTATACCAATTTGCATTCTTACCAGCAATATTTTAAAGTTCCTTTGTTCCTTTGTAAAGTTTGAAAGTTACTTTGTATCCTAGACAGCATTTGGTATTGACAGATTTTTTTTTTAATTAGCCATTTTAATAGGTAGGTAATACTATCTTACTGTGGTATTAATTTGCATTTCTCTAATGACTAATGATGCTGAGAACTTTTAAATGTGTTTACCTGCTATCTGAGTATTTTCTTCAGCAAAGTGCCTTTTCAAATCTTTTGCCCACTTTGTATGGTTTTCCTATTGTCGAGTTTTGAAATTCTTTGTTTATTCTGGATACAGGTTTTTTAATTTATTTTTTGTTGTTGTTTTGTTTCTTGTGTGTGTATCTGATACGTGATTTGTAAATATTTTCTCCCATCCCGTGGCTATTAAGAGCCTTTCACAAAGCAAAGTTTTTGATTTCAATGCAGTTCAATTTGCTTTTGCTTTTTATTGTAGGTCATGTTTGGTGATGTATCTATGAAGTCTTTTCCCAGCCTAAGGTCATAAAGATTTTCTCCTTTCTTTTTCTGGTTTTAAAATACATTTTCTAGTTTACGATAAATTTTTAGTTAATGTTTGGATAAAGTGTGAGGTATGAGTGGAAGTTTTTTTTTTTCTTTTTGTCTACTCTTCTCTCTCTCTATTGCTTATATCTACCCAATTGTTTAGTTTTCATGTGATTGTTTATTGAAAACTGTTTTTTTCTCTATTTAATTGCCTTTACACTTTTGTAAAAAAAAAAAAAATCCATTGACTGCATTTCTCTGGGTCTGTTTCTGGACTCCATTCTGTTCCATAGATTTCTATGTCCATTTTTATCCTTCCACACTATCTTTACACAATCACACTGTCTTGACTACTGTAGCTTTATGACAAATACTAAAATCAAGTCGTGGAAGACCTGCGGCTTTGTTGTTACATTTCATGAATTTTTTGACTACTTTATTTTCTTTGCCTTTCCAAATCAATTTTAGAGACAGTTTATCAATATCTATAAAATTCTCTCCAGGGATTTTGATTAGAATCACATTGAATCTACAGATAATTTCAATACTGACACACCAATCCTTGAACATAAATTTATCACTCCATTTATTTAGGTCTTTTCTTTTACCAGCATTTTGTAGTTTTCAGTGTATAAGTCCCAACCATGTTTTCTTAAATTTTATACCTAAGTGTTTCATGTTTGGGTAAGTGGTATAAACACAAAATGGTACTGTTTTAAATTTTTGAATTTCCTTTGTATATAGTATATAGAAACACAATTGATTTTTGTGTATTTGTCTAATATCCCATGACCCTGCTAAACTCACTTATTAGTTGCAGGAGTTATTTTTAATCAATTCTTTGGGCTTTCTGCTCAGCCCTTACTTAGCCTGTGGTGGGGGGAGAAAAGGGATATTTATTTCTTTCTTCACAATATGTATGCATTTTTTTTCCTTTTCTTACCCTTTTGTACTAGTTGGGACTTCCAGTAT
Source organism: Taxidea taxus jeffersonii (assembly GCA_003697995.1). NCBI lineage: Eukaryota > Metazoa > Chordata > Mammalia > Carnivora > Mustelidae > Taxidea > Taxidea taxus. The sequence continues at coordinate 45,969 of RCUC01135281.1, forward strand.
AATGTTGAATAAAAGTCATGAGGATAGAAGACTTGCTTTGTTTCTGACATTAGGGGAAAATTATTCCAACTTTCATCATCAAATTTGATGTTAGCTATAGTTTTTTTTGTTGTTGTTGTTTTGTTTTGTTTTGTTTTTTGGAGAAGCCCCTTATCAGATTAAGGAAGTTCCCTTAAATTCCAGGGCTGCTGAGATCTTAAAAAAATTACAAATGGCTGAATTTTGTCAAATGCTTCTGTTGGACCTATGAAGATGATCACAAGCTGTTTCTTTTTTGTTCTGTTAATCTGGTGACTTACATTTATTGCTAAATTAAACTAACCTTCTGTGTGTTCTCAGAATTGATCTCACAAGATCATGATATATTATTCTTTCTTCTTCTTCTTCTTCTCTCTCTCTCTGTTTTTAAAGAGAAAAAGTGGTAGGAAGAGCAGAGGGAGAGAGAGAATCTTAAGCAGACTCCATACTCAGCATGGAACCCAACATGGGGCTCGAATTCACAACCCTGACATCATGACCTGAGCCAAAATCAAAAGTCAGATACCTAACTGATGGAGCCACCCAGGCACCCCTTTGATGTATTATTCTTCCAAAATATTATTGGAATTGATTTGCTGACATTTTCTTCAGAATTTTTGAATCTAAACTTATGAAAGATACTGGTCTGTAGTTTATTTACTTACTTACTGATTTACTTCATTCCAGTGTAGTTAACATAGCGTGTTATGTTAGTTTTAGGTGTATAATAAAGTGATTCAACAATTCTATGCATTACTCTGTGCTCATCAAGATAAGTGTACTCCTAATCCCCTTGCCCTATTTCACCAATCCCCCCACTTACCTCTCCTCTGATAACCATCAGCTTGTTCTCTATAGCTAAGAGTCTGTCTTTTTGTTTATCTATTTTTTCTTTGTTCATTTGCTTTGTTTCTTATTTCTTGCATTCCACATATGAATGAAATCATATGGTAGTTGTCTTTCTCTGACTGACTTACTACATTAGCCTTGTACTCTCTAGCTCCATCCATATTGTTACAAATGGCAAGATTTCTTTTTTTTATGGCTGAGTAATATTCCATTGTATATATATGCTTCGTCCTTATCCATTCATCAGTGGATGGACCCGTGGGGCTGCTTCCATACTTTGGCTAGTGTAGATAATGCTGCTATAATCATAGGGATGCATATACCTTTTCAAATTAGTGTTTTCATTTTCTTTGAGTAAATACCCAATAGTGGAATTACCTGGTCATATGATAATTACATTTTTAATTTTTTGAGGACACTATACTGTTTTCCACGGTGGCTGTACCACTTTCCCCAGTTTGCATCCCCACCAACAGTACACAAGTATTCCTTTCTCTCCACATCCTCCCCAACACTTGTTATTTCTTGTGATTTTGCTTTTAGCCATTCGACAGGTGTGAGGTGATATTTCATTGTAGTTTTTATGCATTTCCCTGATGATGAATGATGTTGAGAATATTTTCATGTATCTGTTGCCCATCTGTATTTCTTCTCTGGAAAAATGTCTGTTCATATCTTCTGCCCATTTTTAAATTGGATTATTTGTTTTTTTGGTGTTGAATTATATAAGGTCTTTATATATTTTGGATATTTGTAGTTTGTTGACTCGTTGATTGATTTCTCTTATAATATCTTTTCATCAGATTTGGAATAAGGTATTGCAAGCCCCACAAAATGAGTTGGGAAATATTAATTCATTTTCTATGTTCTGGAATAAATTGGGCAGAATTGTTATTATTTATCCCTTAAGTATTTGCACAGCATTTAGTAGACATTTTTCCTTCTAAATCCAAACTACAATCTCTGTCTTTTATTTAGTATGTTTAAATCATCTATATTTAATATAATTATTTATATGTTTGGATTAGGTGAAGTGTTTTATTGTTCTTTTT
>RCUC01135284.1:0-17549 GCA_003697995.1 Taxidea taxus jeffersonii
GCTGCATAGTGCTCCACTGGTATCCACCTCTTCTTTATCCATTCATCTGTTGATGGACATCTAGGTTCTTTCCATAGTTCAGCTATTGTGGACATTGCTGCTACAAATATTCGGGTGCACGTGCCCCTTCAGATCACTACATTTGTACCTTTAGGGTAAATATCCAGTAGTGCAATTGCTGGGTAGTAGGGTAGCTCTATTTTCAACTTTTTTAGGAACCTCCATGCTGTTTTCCAGAGTGGTTGCACTAGCTTACATTCCGACCAAGAGTGTAGAAGCATTCCCCTTTCTCTGCATCCTCACCGGCATCTGCCATTTCCTGGCTTATTAATTTTAGCCATTCTGACTGGTGTGAGGTAGAGTCTCACTGTGGTTTTGATTTGTATTTCCCTGATTAAATATCTACCTTTAAGATGACCTCACTCCAGTCGGTTTTATTAGCTGATTCACCAAATTTTAAATATTTTACCGTTTCTTTCAAGGTCAGGAAAATATGGAAGGAATTTCAATTTGTCATATAAAGCTAACCTTTTTGCTAATGATAGTAAAGAAAACTTGGCCCTGATATCAAAGTAAAAATAAATTTCACAGTAAAAAGTATGACAACTGTTCTGGAGAAAAATTTTGTAACAGGCTGTATTAGTCAGCATTCTCCAGAAAACTAGAAACAGTAGAATATATAGTGATATGTATAAGAGATTTATTATAAGAATCTGTTCAGGCAGTTATGGAGGCCAGGAAGGCCCACAATCTGCCATCTGCAAGCTGGAAAACCAGGAAAGGTGGTGGTATAATTCAGTCTGAGTCCAAAGGCCAAAGAATCAGGCTGATGTTGTAAGTCCTGGTCTGAGTCTGAATGCCCAAGAGAATCCAAAGGCAGGAGAAAATGGATGTCTCAGTTCAAGCACAGAGAGCAGCTGCCCTTCCTCGGCCTTTTTGTTCTAGTCAGGCCCTCAACAGATTGGATGATGGCCACCTGTAATCTTCTTCACTCCTCCTACCAGAAATGTCTTCTGGAGAAATCCTCAAAAACACATGCAGAAATAATATTGTACCAGTGTCTGGACATCCTTTAGCCTTGTCAAGATGACACATAAAATTAACCATCACATACTAAGGGGATCTTCTTAAGCTAACCCTATTTTATGACATAAAATAATCATTTGCCAAAACTTCTATGAAAAATGTAAAAGATAATCAATAGACTGGGAAAAGTATTTAGAATGAATATGATTAACAAAAAGATAGTATTTTTTAAAGAGATTTTATTTACTTATTTTAGAAAGGAGGAGGGGCAGAGAGAGGTAGAGAGAAAGAATCTCAAGCGACTTCCCGCTGAGCTGGGTGTCCCACAAGGGGCTTAATACCACAACCGTAACATCAGGACCTGAGCCAAAATCTAGAGTCAGACGCTTAACTGACTGAACCATCCAGGCAACCCCCAAAACTAATATTTTTAATATATACGAAGTTCTTCTAATTAGTAAGAGTAACTAAAAAAAGCAATAGAAAATTTAGCAAAGGATATTAACAGACAAGCCCCAAAGGACATATAATGGTCATTAAACACAAAAAGATTTTCAGCATCACTAAACATCCAAATTATGCATCATGGGCGCACCTGGTGGCTTAGTCGTTAAGCATCTACCTTTGGCTCAGGTCATGATTCCAGAGCCCTGGGATCAAGCCCCACAATGGGCTCCCTGACTGGCAGGGAGCTGATTCTCCCTCTCCCTCTGCCCCTGCTTGTGTTCCCTCTCTCACTGTCAAATAAATAAATGAAATCTTTAAGAAAAAATTATGCATCATGAATGACATACACTTTTTCACTCATTAGATTAGCCGAAATTTTAAAACTTCATGGTATCCTATGAATTTGAGGAGAAACGGCATGTCCACCATTGTTTTGCAAGTAAAATAATCAAACAATCTCTATAAATTTAAAAGGCACCTATTATTTAAACAAGTTATCATATACTTTGGAAGTCAATTCTCTGCCTCTGTCTCTCATGAATAAATAAAATTGTTTTTAAAAAGTCTAAAAAAGGGGCACCTGGGTAGCTCAGTGGGTTAAAGCCTCTGCCTTCGGCTGGGGTCGTGGTCCCAGGGTCCTGGGATCGAGCCCCACATCGGGCTCTCTGCTTGGCAGGAAGCCTGCTTCCTCCTCTCTCTCTGCCTGCCTCTCTGCCTACTTGTGATCTCTGTCAAATAAATAAATAAAATCTTTTTAAATAAATAAATAAATAAAAATAAAAAGTCTTAAAAAAAGAAAAAAGAAGGAAAGATAGAAAAAGAAAAGAATATATGTGAGCACAAAGAAAAGAATACTCTCATATTCCCCAAATTATCAAAAGGCCGGATGTGGGGGGGGTTAAGGGAATATTGAAAAGGTGATATTAAATTTATTTTTAAACACTTCTTTCTTCTGTGAGCATTTCTATTTATAACTACGAATTTGTACTTTTTTCTCTGTGGTTAAAAAAAAGGTATTACATATATAAACATAAACATAAATATACCTTATATAAGTCATATATATTACTATACCATATAAATATATACACCATGCATATCATACATAAATTATGTGCTAAATCTCTATCATTCATTTATTAATTTATAGTTCTTAACCACAGAAACAAACAGTAACAAGAAACTTACAATTAAATGTTCCTTGGACTCAACTAAAGATTTGGGAAGTATGAAGATGTCTTGATTTATCCTTTCTTGACTGCTGACAAGGCAACTTCCCACTCTGTCCCATGCTAGATGAGCCTTACCCAAACTGCCTCTTCTAGTGATCTGCCTCTTGATCTGGACTTAAAACGGTTTTCCCAAAATTACACTATCCCAGGGAGGATCATATTGGTTATTTCCACAACCCAAAGATCAACTGTTTTAAAAGGACACAGAATTTAAATAATGCAATTTATCCAGAATAATACAGTTAATAATAAGGCATGTGCTTGCAATTTATATAAAGGAGTGTAGAATAGTAAAGGAATCGAATTTATGGTCAGGCCCAGATTCAGGTCAGATTCTGGTCACACCTCAATCTGGGTCAGGTTGGGCCCCTAAACTAAGTGACAGCACCTCTGTCAACTGCCAGACTTAAGAGAATAACAGTAATTGCCTTGTTGGCTGCACAAATGCCTCATATTGTTGGTTACATGTATGCATTAGGGGAAAAAAATGTAAGTAAAATCCCTAGTCTAGGATTTTGTAGTTGCTCACTGACTCAATACACAGTGGTTACTTTTATTATTATTAAGTGACAGGTATGGGGTGATACCTAATAATGTCATCTCATCTAGGTAAACACTGATTCCATTTTACTTCAGTTTTATGGTATTTTTACTAAATATTTAAAGAAATGTTGGGCAGAAGAAAGATTAGACATGTCCTATAATGGCTGTGGAGGGTAGAATTAGGAATCTTGCTGACAGTTACCAATCTGATTCTAACCCAGTAAAAAGAAAACTTGGATTCACCTAAGAATGTAATGAGTGATTCTAGAACTCAAGGATTTTCTTTAACAGAAGGTACAGAACCAGATGATGTACTAGTGTCTTTCTCTTCCTGAGATTCTAATTCTATGTCTTACTCTCTCCCAGCATCTAATCAGGGAGGCTGCTGAGACAGAAGGTGCAACATAAAGGCAAGACTGGTATAAGACAATGTTCCTAACTCAAAAGATTATAGTCTCAGAGAAAGTATGACAACAAATATAGTTGGCTACTAGTTACCATCTATTGGATAACAGTTTTCATGTGTTTGGATCTCATTAAATCTCATAGTCCCATTTGAAACTTAATCTTTTATAGACTTTGGTTTACACTTTCTTCAGCACTTTTATCACTTTCAATGGGGTTTCCTAAAAGCAGCTCAGCCATTTGTTTGTCCAAATCCCTCTGTGTTAGTCTAGACATTTATGGACATTCATTTCATAACACAACCATAAAAGCTAAAATTATGGTTTATTTCCCAACTCAACAAATAAATTTACCTAAATTTTTAGCTTGTCTTTCACATTTTCAAAAATTCCAAGTCTGCTTTGTTGATTCATCCCAGAAGACACTTGTGTTTTAATAGAAAATACAAACAGCAAGAATGAGAATGGAATGCTCACTGTTCTTCATAATGAGTTTCATTCTCATAAAGCTTGTTCACACTATATCCTCTCCATAAAGACAAGTCAAGGCTGTCATCTTCTTAACTCACACAGTGTCAGAACTGAGTATCATGAGACTTGAGTAACTAGATGCTAAGGAATGGAAAATCAGATTAATCATAATGACTTGTTAACTTAGAAATTTTCTATGTGGGGACACCTGGGTAGCTCAGTCTGTTAAGCGTCTGACTCTTGATTTCAGCTCAGGTCATAATCTCAGCATTATGAGATCGAACCCCATGTCAGCCTCCACTCTGGACCTGCTTAGATTCTCTCTCTTCCTCTCCCCTCTTCTTCCTCTCTCCCTCTCATTAATTAATTAGTTGATTAATTAAAATACAATAAAATAAAATACATAGAAGTTCTCTATGTGAAGTAGCAAACTGAATGGGACATGGATACAGTATAATCAATAAACTAGAAAAAAATTAGGACTTCTAATTCAAGGAAACAAGTCTACTAATTACACTTTACCATCAAAATTGCTCCTTAACTTCTGTAAAGTCAGTATAAGTCTTAATTTCAAAACTGAGAAACCAAAAACTCCTTATTGAGACTTTTATCTTGGTCCTAAATTTTACTGGAAAGGTTTATATAGGACCTAAAGGTATTGGAGAACAAGTAACACTCCTGACAATATCTTCAATAGCAGATTTATAATAACGACTTAAATTTTTAAAAATTATGTTTCTTCATTTTAGCTTCTGTTCATTTATTTTTTGAGTTCCAACAGTTCATTCCTCTGTCGACTCAGAAAAACTCACTCAGATATGCCTCAGTAGAGCCTGTTTTTCAACAATAGAACACCAGTAGATAAAATGCAGCAATTATGCAGCTGTAACCTACAAGGAGGGAAAATCTCGTTTGTGTTTATAACCTTATGCAAGAATCATTACACTTTTTGCAAAAGTATTCTTTAGTAAGGATCAGAATGGAAGAATAAAACAGTGGCTTTTAATGATCATTGGTCTCAAGGTTATGATTTATAGTGAATCTCATACAACCCTACCATCACTAAAATAAAGATCCTGTTATCAGGAAAAGGAGATAGGGGATTGCTATCATTTGAGCTTTGATTTAGAATATTCACTAGTTTCTCACTAACAATAAAACAAATTCCAAACTCACCATATGCAAAAAAGCCTCGTTCTGTCATACCCATATCTGTTTCTCCAAATACATAAATCTTGCTATAGCAGACTTTATGTCACTGTTCCATGCACTGAGAAACTTCCCCTCATAGCACTTAATCTCTGTTACGAACTTACATGGATTTGTGCCTATTTACTCAATGTCTGACTCACCAACAGGCAGTAATAGCTATGTCTATATTTTTGCCCATCATAGTAGCCACAATACCCGATTTCTAATAAGTACATAGTGTATATTTGAAACAAATGAGTGAATTAATAAATCTTGTGTTTTCATCACTTTCTTTTGATTACCATTTTCATTTCCTTCATAATTTTTCATGTTACAAAACTCCAGTAATCTTTAGTTTCACATTCCTCAAATCGTCCTGAACTCTGCTGATGGTTAAATTTTACCAAAACGTAACTCTATCACATCACAGTTCAAATCACATGTTTTCCATGGCTCCCCATTATCTAGAATCTAGACTAGCCTTTCTCAGTTGAGGTTCCTAGAGAGAATTAAATCCAAACCCCTCGGGCACCCATTTTATGTAATGAATTAACTTCTCTCTTATGCCTCTAGATTGGTGGTAGCTATGTAGTAATTTTCAGAGAGTTGAGAAAATAATTGCTCAACTTATTTTATGGAAGGTTTCATTCTCTCATGGAACCTCAGTTGAGAAAAGCTTGCTCCAGGAAAACAATGTGGACCTGCCTTAATTTTCTGATCTACTCTTTCATAACTACTCTTCACATTTCCTTGGCATTTCTGTCTCCACCAGTTAATGTTCCCCACTCCTCACATATCCACTGTGCATCTCTTTGGATGAAATCTTACCCAGACTTTAAGATTACTCACAAACACCCCACGGAGAGTTCTTTGGGATTCCTGCGTATTATTGGACTTACTACATTTAACTTACCATTATTGATAGTTTTGAATTTTTGTTAACCTCTCTTACGAGTTCCTTGAAAGCTGAACTTCTGTCCACAAAAAAGAGCATCATGTCTTTTGCAGAGCAGATGCCAGGTTCAGAGGGCAAACCATCTCATGCTGCTGAAGGAAAAGATCTAAGCAAAGCGGCAGAATCAGGAAAAAAATTAAGAGAAAGTGCAACTGTCCTCTGATACAAAGTGTCAGCTTTCCACCACTGCCTGACATAAAGAACCAATCCTCATAATGAGCAGCAGCATGACAAGGAATTAAGCATCAGGAGAAAATACCCAAAAGTTATTACTCACTCTTTCTTTGCATGTTTGTGTTATTAAAATACCAGGATCCCACACACGTGCATGTATGTGCACATGCCTGCACACACAGACTTTCTAAGCTACAGAGGTAAATACATTCTATATTTAGTCACTATAATCCCAGAAAGGTGATCAGCATAACTGCATAATCGACAAGATAGTGAGAAGCTTCGGTTCAAGAGTAAATAGTAACACTGTCCTTCAAAATCAGGATGTTCTCTCTGACTCTGGTTGAGACTTTCTTGAGCAAATTATCTGTCCCTTCATTGTGCGTATATAGCAGTCTTTTGAGCAACTGTTTACTATTATATGATCATATTGTTCTAAAAGTGTCTACATATACCCCTGCTCTAAATGTATACTATATATTTGTGCATGTATGTGTGTATATGTGTACACATGTGTATATATATATGTATGTCTAATACATATGTGTATGTGTATATATGTATAAGTACTTTGGAATCTAGATCAATTTTCATTTCCTATATCCTCCTATTGCTAACTTTCATGAAGTTCACTGTAATATACATCCATGTCTGCAAAGCCGATTGTGATACTATTATATTTTTTTAAAGATTTTATTTATTTATTTGACAAATCACAAGTAGGCAGAGAGGTAGGCAGAGAGAGAGGAGGAAGCAGGCTCCCCGCAGAGAGAGACCCCAATGCGGGGCTCGATCCCAGGACTCCGGGATCATGACCTGAGCCGAAAGCAGAGGATTTAACCCACTGAGCCACCCAGGCGCCCCTATTTTATTATATTAATGTCTTCATGGCACATTCTCATTTACGATATTTAATATACTACTGTTGCATTGTGCTAAATGGCCCCACGATGATTATTTTTTAAAAGGTCAATATAAATTTTTAAGTACTTGAAGAATCATAGTGAAAATTAATCACCAAAAATACATAACACTCAATGTTTTATTGTGAAATTTTGCTCTTGGCTTAGAGGTTGTTTACTACCCATATTTATAAAACTGTCTATTATCTGAAAGCAATACAATTAAAAGTTGTCCACTTTTGAGCCTGAGCCTAATAGTAATTAAAATATTCAGGAAAGGGATGCCTGGGTGGCTCAGTCGGTTAAGCATCTGTCTTCAGCTCAGGTCATGATCCCAAGGTTCTGGAATCGAGTCCCATGTCAGGCTCCCTGCTCAGTGGGGAGCCTGATTCTCCCTCTGCCTGCTTCTCTCTCTGTTTGTGCTCTCTTTAACAAATAAATAAATAAAATATTTAAAAAATAAAAATAAATAAAAACAAAAAATTAAATATTAAGGAAAATGTGAAAAGTATGTTTTAAGAGGCCATCAGGAAAGTGAATTCTGTTGGTACAGATTATTCCAAAGGAGAGGTGGCGTTCAGTCTTCAGTTTGCTGAGAGTAGCATGTCTACCTGCAAAGTAGTCTATCAGCAAAACTGATAAGCTGGAGGCCTCCATGCAATTCCTGCCACACAACTTCTTTACATGTCAAGTTACAACAAATGTCAATAAATAAGATACAAAGTTGTAGGCACATAGGTCTGTGTGATCATTTTTTTTACTTTACAGCAATTAACACTGGAGGATTTAAAAATATATGCCCTAAATCTTAAAAATTATTCTTAATGAACCAAGACAACCATATAACATGTTAAACACAAGAAGTATTAAAGCAGAATTGTGCAGAGTTTTGTAAAACTAAAAAGCAGAATTAGTGATATATCAGAGTAAATGGAAATGGGATACAGTCCCTATGAATCGTCTGAGAAGTATGTGACATAGCATTACTCAGCCCACCCAGACAGCATAATATTTAGGTCTCTGTTGATGGAAACACCTTAAAAATGTATCTAGAGTGACTCACATTAATCCCATTAGAACAATAAACCCTTTGTGCACAGAGAAAATGTATTTTACCAGAAAATGGGAAAACTTTCAAGATATTCTCTATGAGAAGGTCCCAGGACTACAAGTACAGATCCTCTAGTTTTAAAATGCAGCTTAGAACCAAGCATCTACGTGAAGAAAACGTCAACAACACCTGTGGTTTTTTGCAATGCCACCAAAGTCCCAGCTTCTGAGAAAATTGGAAAAATAGAAAATAGACAATAGAAACAAGTCAGAAACAAAGAATATTTTTCTTACAAAGAGTAAGAAGCAGTGCAGCTCAAAATACTAAGCTGAACCAGCTAAATGACTTGGAAAAATGTGTTAACTCTCCAATCTTCAGTCATTCCACTGTAAATATAATAAAAACCATTTTAATACACTACACTCCGTAAGCCAGCTGACATGGAAGGAAAACATGGACAAACACACTCATACACACAGAGGGTGAAAAAACAAGTGATGTTGCAAAAAACAAAAACAAAAAAATAAGCGATGTTGCTTACTTAGTGTTTTGTTCTGACTAAAACATTCTTTAAAAATCCATATATACAATATATATGGAAAATGGGACTAAAAGTGCAGGACTCATAAAGCGGTTGTGCAGTCCAATGAGACTACAATATAAGACACAGCATTATATTTCGCACACTTAGTACTCAATGATAGTGGACATTATTATCGCCGTTGGCTCCAAATGCCATGGGCAGCCATGGGAAATGCGGAGGGTAAGGCCTGAGCTGTGCAAAAGAATAGAATGTTGTCATTTGTACGTCTGACTTATGCGGATTCAAGCGAGCTGCTTAGAGCAAGTGTTGGCAATCCACTCTGTTCCTCTCAGTAAGCATATGCCACAGGGCGAGCGTGACCCCAGCCACAGAGTCTGCTGTTTCTTCAGTCAACCCATCTGCGTCCAATGCTGTAACATCTCAGCTCACTAAACATGATCCTAGGGTTAAATGTACATATTTTTGACATAGCATGATGCCAAAACACAAGCCAGAATGTCACCTGACACTCAACTTGAAGAAATGATCATTGGGCTGATGTTGCAGGAAAAGCTGTCTGACTTTGTGGGTTACTGAAGTTACTCCTGTATCATGAGCGATTTTGTGGGAACTTGCAAGGGGAATGTTTTACTATGTTCCAGTTCCACCTTAGGAGAAAATTTTAGAAGCCATCTCTGTGTAGGATACAGCTCCACCTTATAAATAGGAGAAAGAAACACACCCCCAGAGAAGAGACAATAAATAGTTAATGTTCCCCCTAAATCGAAGGTTTGCAACAACTCAAACCTAGTCCACAAACATAAACACTGAAGATGGTTTGATCAGAGTGAGCCAGATGAAGGCTCACCTATTTAATTTCTACAGCACAGTTTAGGAGTCTGAAGCAAAGGTCCTACAGGCATCAGAAGCAAATGTGCTCCTAAACAGAGGGTGATTCAGCATGGAGATATCCTGAGAAATGCCAACACCATCAACTCTTGGACTGAAGACAGAGCTCAAGGCTCAGAAGACAGAAAACCCCCAGGAGGCAGAGGTGGTAATTTTGCAGACAAATGCTTTGGGGTCAAGGGATGGGATGGGGAAAAGGTCACACCTACACATGTACCAGCTCATAAGAAAGAGAGCAATGGAAGTGGGGGTAGTAGGGCAACTTGAAAAAAAATATTAGAAGCTGCTGCCAGATGATATAGCCCTGAGCATTTAGGGTTCTGCTATCAGGGAATCAGTGTGAGCTTGGTGGTCTCCTGGTGCAGGAAAGGAAATCTTCAACCCCTCTTTGGCTAGGCTCTCACTGCACTGGGTCTTGGTTAGGGGTCACTTGGAGAATTGTAATAGACCTTTAGGGTTCATCAGTGATGTGACTATAAACATTTGTTAAGGAAAGCCCAGGAAAATCAGATGGTAAACTGCAGGACTTAACAAAAGACTACCAAGGAACTGAAATAGAGATGTTTACGACTCACAAGTCCTGGAGAAAGTAAACTGCATGCCTCCAGGGCCTGCAGGGAGAGGTCAACATAGGAGCAGGCACAGAGCGCTGTAGGACCCAAGACACATGCCTTCATTAGGGTCCATAAATGGAGTGTTTGGGGGTTCCTGGGCTTAGACCCGATTGCTCAATTCAAATGAAAAAGAGCAGGGTTTTGGTCAGGTTCTCAGGGGTCTTACTTAGGGGTTCACAAGAAGGCCCTGGGAGCTGTGGGAGAAGAGTGCTGGGGAGTCATATCAGGAATTTACATTTATTTGTGACTCCACAGGTTGTTATCTAGGGTGTGTGCTGGGGCGAGGCACTAGTTAGGTCAAAGCTACACAAGGCCACACAAAACGGATGCTGAGGCAGCAATATCATGGAGTAGTTCAGCTAATCTCTCAATAATCAAGAAAGACTAACCTGTCAAGAATGAAAAAGTAGGAAACCAAATTAATACAATCCTTCTTCCCCAGTCACCTAGTTTTAAAAAAGTTTGGCCTTCTAGTCCTAGGATCAGGTCCCGCATCAGGCTCCCTGCTCAGTGGGTAGCCTGCTTCTCCCTCTCCTCCCCACTCCTGCCCTCTCTCACTATCTCCGTCTCTCTCTCTCCAATAAATAAATAAAATCTTTCAAAAAAAAAAAAAAAAAGAAAGGAAGGAAGGAAGAAAGAAAGAAAGAAAAAGAAAAAGGTTTGGCCTTCTCTCAGTGACACACATGACGTCCAGGGCAATTATCTGGCCAGACAGTCATGAAAAAGAGTGACCATGCTCCCTGGATGCCTAAGACACTCTTCGCTGGCCATGATGACTGCTAGCTCTGGGCTATACTGCTAAATACAGACCCAATCTCCTTCTAGAATATTCCTCTGCCTGATGGTTGCTTTGCTCTCCTGGGGGTGGGATGGGAGAAGGTGGATGAGAAGCCCTATGACTGATGCTCTATTTACAGTCACTCACTGTGCAGGTAAGGAACTTGGCACAGAGGCAGAGATTTCTGATAAGCATCCATTGATCCTCCCTAAACAAGGGCTTCAGGCTTAAAGCAAGAGAGAGAGAGTTACAAAATCAATTTGGTGAAACTGGCTGCATCTTCATGAAAAGAGCTAATTCTGTGTATTGTGGCTGTGACTTTTTATCATCTTCAGTTTTTGTATACACACAGGTAGTGAAACACTGCCAGTAGCCCTAATATTCCATAAAAGGGGCAGCAATTATGTCAAAACAAAAATATATTGTCTCTGCTCAACTAAAATTGTCTACTTGCTGTCTGTTGCTGGCAAAGAGATGCAGCAGAAAATACTGCATAGGACAGAGAATTGCTAAGCAGCTGGCTGATCACGGACTATGCAATTATTATATTTTCATTCTGGCTCTGAAAAAGGAAACACTTAAAATGAATGAAATATGCATCGGTGCCTCTAGCAATGAAATTAAGCCACCTTATTAACTGTGCAATTTTTACAAAGGTTTCAAGAAACACTCATTAGGCCTTTGTTTGAATTGAATTTCATCTCTTGCCTCATCTTAATTCCTAGAATACAAAGCAACTCTTACTTAAACACCTTGGTTTTTACTGAGAAATGGTCAATAAAATACTTGGATATTTTGGAAATAGAATAATTTCTTAAAGGTCTACAGTAGCTGTTTCTTACTGTATTTAGCCTATTTCTTATAGTGATTACCTTATTGTTACTGTGATTGTTCACCATTATCATCACTACACTCAAACCATTACACCAGGCACTTATACAATGTATTATTAATACTTTAAAAAATCGGTCAAGACAGAAATTACCATTCTCATTACTAGGTAAGGAAGAGCTTCAGAGTCCGATTAACTTTCTGAAGCTCTCACTACTAATAAGTCCCAAAGCCTCTATTAAATCTCATATTGGAACAATTCCAAAATCTACAAATATCCATCCCATCAGTCATGTTTCCATGTAAAAACTTGTCAAGGATCAATGAGAAAAATGCATAATTTATATTTTACTATTACATCAATCTAATAATACGAATATAATGAGATAGTTACATTAAATGTTACTGTTATCCATAAAAGTTTTATAAATATTAATCTCAAATTATTAAAGTCTCTAAATACTTAATATTAAATGCCCACACATTATTATTGCTTCTTCATCTTTAGGAAATCATCCAAGGAAATAGTCATAAAATGAGAACATTACTGGAAGTTTTTTTATCACCAGGTTTTTAATCACTCTGAAATGATATTTGGCATTTTCAGCTAGGAGAATGGTGCTGTATATTCAATTGAAGAGATTATGACTAAGGATTAACAGTAAATTCACAGCAAAGAAGCAGCTCTCTAGAAATTGTGTTTGATCTCGGGAATTTTTCTACCTACCTCCCACATCCTACAACCTACCAGGCAAAGCCAGAATGAAAAGTAAAACAGGTATAGAACAGCTATCTGTACAATAGTATTAAAACCAAAACTCCTACTCTGAATAATGAGTATTAATTTGTCTACTTCACATTATACAGATCTTGTTAGAAATCTTCCAAACCACCAGATATCATCTGTACCTATAAACACAGAAAGTCTGCAAGCAGAACAGATCAAATCAAGGCTACCTCACTGCTCTACGACTAAATTGGTTGAACTCTGGTCAGCCAACAGTTTGACAACATCCTTGCTGTGGGTGTTATCACCTGCTCAAATAATCCTTTTGCCTGAAAGTCTCAAACCAGCATAATCCAATACAGCTACTTATAAAGCTCATACCAATTACAAAAATATTGAACATATGATCCCTTCTAAAAAGTCTGGAGTGAATTAAATATACAACATGAACCAGGTTCTTAGCTCACATTTATTTAGGGTCAATTTTATCATTTACATACTTTGAAACTGGAAAAGCCCCTTCCATGTTTACTTTTCATGATTTAAAACAGGATAACAGATGGGATGCCTGGGTAGCTCAGGTGGTTAACCATCTGCCTTCTGCTCAGGTCATGATCCCAGGGTCCTGGGATCAAGCCCCAAATCGTGCTCTCTGCTCAGCAGGGAGCCTGCTTCTCCCTCTCCCCCTGCCTGCCACTCCCCCTGTTGCATTCTCTCTCTGTGTCAAATAAATAAATAGAATCTCTCAAAAAATAAATAAATAGGGGCACCTGGGTGGCTCAGTGGGTTAAAGCCTCTGCCTTCAGCTCAGGTCATGATCCCAGGGTCCTGGGATCGAGCCCCACATCCTCCTCTCTCTCTCTCTCTGCCGGCCTCTCTGCCTACTTGTGATCTCTGTCTGTCAAATAAATAAATAAAATCTTTTTAAATAATAAATAAATAAATAAATAAAAGAGGATAACAGAAGAACCTCTAGACACAATTTCAAAGGCTATTCCCACAGCAGTGAATCACTAGTAATTAAAAAAATACCAGAAATCTGGTACATATTGCTTCAGACCTGAAGGCACAGACAGGCAGGCACAAGCTACTAAGCACAGGACCAGAGTTTGGAGGAAAGGAAACTACAGATTCTATCGAACATGCATGACAGAATCCACCCCATTCAGGGACTCGTGACTTAGTGGGAGAGAAGCAACATCAGGTGAATCACCCAAGTAATAGGTGATCAGAAATCCTGAAGGGGTGAAGGAAGACACTCTGGACTAGGACCTGGAAGATTTTTTATTATAGTATTGGCCTCGAAACAAATTATTTTTGTGATATTAGGCAAGTTGTTTTTCTTCTTTGGGCTTCCATTTTCTCATCTCTAAAGGGATATTCAGGAAAAGGCAGATGGATGAATTCGATTGAGAGTTCCTTCAAGTTCTGAAATTCCCAAATGACAAATTTGCAGAACAGGTCGTTTGCATGAAGGAAACATGTTTCATGTATCTTTCCTTCAGTCGTAGTTTCGGCGGCCTGGGTGCAGAGCACCAAGAAACGCTGCAGCACTGCTCATTACACTTTGCTGGTGGAGTTT
The DNA here is from genome assembly GCA_003697995.1 of Taxidea taxus jeffersonii. NCBI lineage: Eukaryota > Metazoa > Chordata > Mammalia > Carnivora > Mustelidae > Taxidea > Taxidea taxus. The sequence goes on from RCUC01135284.1 coordinate 14,361, forward strand.
CCTGGCTTAGGCTCTTCCTTCTTAACAGAGAGACCGCAGTGGAGCTGACGTCATTTCTACATATTTGTGGACTAGTTTACTCACAGTGAAGATGGAGGTGTTACTCAAGGTTACACCAGCACAGCCACCACCCAGCTGTCCAGCTGATAACCCGCACAGCTGCGGTCAGTAGTCCCAGGCTGGCTGTGATTGCAACGTGCAGTGTGGTTGTTTAGACTGGTATGGAGTGAAAGCTCATGAAATAAAAACCTATTACACAAGAAGGACCAGTGGAAAGAAAGGCATCAGGTAGAATCACTGTGTAGTTAGCCATAGTCCAAACTGGAGATTTATTTAATTGATGACTATTGACTCTCTTTTTTGGAAACCTATAAATGACCAGGTCTTTAAGAAAAAGATTAAAATTATAACTCCTTGTGTTCATTTCTGCCCCAAGTGCTTTTAAGACTAATCAAACACCTAAAGAGAAAATTAAGGGTTGGTATCTAGTAGAAACATTTAGTATATTTCAAAATCAAATGCATAAATAGTTCTGCTTATTCACATCCAAGATGAAAAGCAGCTAAATCTCTAAGGGTTACCCCTCAGTATTAGTGAAAATAATACATTGTAAAAAAAAGAATTCTCGGGGTGCCTGGGTGGCTCAGTGGGTTAAAGCCTCTGCCTTCAGCTCAGGTCATGATCCCAGGGTCCTGGGATCGAGTCCCACATCAGGCTCTCTGTTCCGTGGGGAGCCTGCTTCCTCCTCTCTCTCTGCCTGCCTCTCTGCCTATTGTGATCTCTGTCTGTCAAGTAAATAAATAAAATCTTTAAAAAAAAAAGAATTCTCCATGTTCCAAGTCAAATAGAAAATTTTCACAATGAATTTTAAAAATCTATACCTGCATAGGCATATATGAGAGTGTAGGAATACTCTATGTGGCTCTCAGCAGTTGAGCATGGGTGTGAGTTTTTATGGACTTATCAGTGTGTGTGTGTGTGTGTGTAAGAGAGAGAGTGAGACAAACAAAGAGAAACAAAGAGAACAAATACGTGATCTTGTGTATAAGCATGCGAGTATGAACGTGCACACTTGTAATGTGAAAATCACCAAAGATCACATTTCCTTGTATAGCCAGAAGCATACACAAGTTTTCAGCTTCATAGGAATCTTTCCCATTGAATAATGAACTATACCTGTGCACACAATAAGCATTTGTTTTTGGAGATTTGTAGAAGCAATTTAAACAAAGCATGAAAAGATACCATATTCACGCAGATGATAATTTTTAAAGCTTTGATATGGACCTAGATATACAAAGAGCAAATAAACATTTATCTTATAAAGGAAAAAAACCTACAAATTGGTAAATATAATTGTAATATACTTCTATATAAAAGATTGTTAATGTGTAATTTTTATTTTATATGGACCCATAGTTCACAAATAAATAACATCAATACAGGCCAAAGGTCAAAAAATACAAAAGGCAAATGATGTGCACAATTTTACATAGATTAAATGCTTTTAGAAATGACAAAATTATTATGGTGAGTAGTAGGTGGCAATGATGCTGCTCTAATTTTTCAATGGTTATTGGGAAATTAGGCAGTTAGATGTTAATGGTCATACTAAATCCATAATGAGGAGGCGAATGATCACATTAACACCACCATATGTTTACAATAATTTTGTTATGGTCACTCTACCATCTCTAAAGGGAGAAGAAAAGTTCAATTTAAATTGGGAAGAGAAATAAGAGTACCTTCAACACTGAAGCCAGAGATACAATGATTCTTTCTCCTTTCCACCAGGAATCTTGATGTCTCCCAACTTTGCTTCTGGTTTTCTTAATGACCCACTGAATTCTGTTTATTTCTTTAGTCTATCCACTCTTCCCTGTGTTCTCCTACATATGAACAGCTCACTACTCTTAGCCTTCTCTTTCTCTCTTCCTTGTCCTCAATTCACCTATCCTATATCTGCTTTTTTTTCCTTTATGGCTCGGCTTCACCAATTTAAAGCCCCTGGCCACACTATTCATCTCCTATATTCTGGGATGCATGGACTCGTTCACACACAGGTCACACCTACCCTATCTACCCGACACTCACATGTTTACATTCAACGGCACATTCATGCAAGAGTAGTTTTCCATTTCATGACCACCCCCCCCAACATGATCTCCCAGTAATTTACATAAACTTACACACATTTCGAAGGACAAAACTCTCTGAATTTTTAACTCAGTTTGGTAAAATATACTCAATGTGCCCTGTAAGACATAGCATATAAATGACAAAATAACAATAGTTATTACTGATTAGTACCATTCTACTGATGATAGCTGCTTTGGAGTGAATCCCCGTTATGTGACACACACAGATTTATGCTGTGGCTAATACTCAGAGTAATCTGGGAGGTCTTTGGTATCACTACAGATGAGGAAAACCAGAATCAGGCAAATAAAGCATCTGCAGACCTGGGATTCCCACTCAGGAATGCCAAATGCTGACAGGGTGCTCTATGCATTATAGCACCAACCATGTAATGCCATTTCAAAAATTCAACAGACTAGCCATGCTTGATTTTAACCTTTCACTTGTTTGGGGTGGCCATTATCTTTTATTATTGTTTATTTGTTTGCTGCTTGTTCTTAATACCAATAGCCACCATTAATATGGTATTAAGCTATCATGGGCATGTCATCAGTACAGAAGTTGTGTGGACTGTGCATGTACTGAGGAATTTAAGATGGGCACAACCCCTTTTACCCAAATCTAAGTAGTACAGTTTTGATATTATTAATATACCTATCTCACTCTGATCAAAAAAAAATTCAAAAAGGAACTAAAGGAACACCTGGGTGGCTCAGTTGGTTAAGCTGCTGCCTTCAGCTTGGGTCATGATCCCAGGGTCCTGGGATCAAGTACCACATCAGGCTCCTTGCTCGGCAGGGAGCCTGCTTCTCTCGCTGCCTCTGCCTGCCACTCTGCCTGCTTGTGTGTACTCTCTCTGACAAATAAATAAATAAAATCTTTAAAAAAAAAAAAAAAGGAACTGAATAGGGGATATTAATAAAAATGGCAAAGTAAAAATCTCCAAAATCTTCCATAAAAGACACAAGAAAACTCTGTGCGTGTATTCATGTGTGTGTGTGTTTGCATGCGCACGCACCTGTGTGTGTGTGTGTGTGTGTGTGTGTGTGT